>VXCM01008265.1:0-17824 GCA_014773175.1 Lucifuga dentata
ATGGATTACTATTACAATATCTTAGTAACTAAGACTTCCTGTGCAACAATGCTTTATACATTTATTTTATGAAATTATTATTATTATTATTATTATTACTTTTATTATTATTATTATTATTATTATTATTATTATTATTATTTTAAGTGTTCTGTGTCCTGTGTTATCAAAATTTAGATCTTATCTAAATTTTCATGAATCCCAAGAGCTATCCCTTCTCATACACGATATCTTCAGCCATCGTCCACACGTGATCCGTGAACAATGGGTAGCAGACTGTCCAACTTGACAGCCGACTTTTAGCTCCTCCCCCTGCTGCTGCCTCCCGCTCTCATCCGTTTTCCAGGCGAGGCGCAGTTCATCTCAAACGAGCCCAATATTTGAGAGTATCTAAAATTGATGAATTGAAAAAACTACGCTTCCATGAGATGGAAAAAATTAAGAGGCGAAGCTTAGAAATGGAAATATTCTTCAAATAATCTGAATATCCAAAAAAACATCTTAATGACAGAAAATATAATGTTACAATTTTTTTTTCTATTGCTATGATGCATTGGTCCAAACTAAAAGTCACATGATCAAAACTATTTACAGTCAGAAACAGAAGTCTGTGAGGACCAAACTGTCAATCATTTTTCATTGCTTTCATACAAAATGCATCAACGACCACATTCTCCAAAATCATGAACTCTTTTCTCATTCATACTCCTCCACCTGCAGAACCCCTGATATCTGCAGCACATTTTTAACATGCTAACATGCTGCTTTCAAAACAGTTAAAAACACATTCANCTGATATCTGCAGCACATTTTTAACATGCTAACATGCTGCTTTCAAAACAGTTAAAAACACATTCAGAACAGAATGATGGCAAATTTCCTGCATTTCTGCAGTAATCATATTGAAATATATAGAAAATCTTAGCAGAATATTTACAATAAAATGAGATAATACTCATTCTAAACAGGTGTCCCAGGTGTCCTGTTTTTAGTGTCATTACCAAACACACTAAAGGTGACGCTGCAGAATGATGGTTTGGAAACATGGATCAAGGAAGACAGGATGGTGGGGACGTTAACCCTAACCCTAACCCCCATGTCCCGATTATAGGGCAGCACTGTGGGTGTGGTGGTCCAGGGCGTCAGGACCTTAAATGTGGCCCAGTCTTATATGGGGAATAGCCCTACCACTGCAACAGTCCATTGCACCACACATGGCTAATTTGGTCTATGCCCATTAATCCAATTGGACTCCTTCAAGTTGTCATCTGACCCCTAAATTCACATCCCCTGGTCCGATTGTAGGTGACCAAGCCGTGGATGCCAAGGGACCTAGGAAACTGACTTTTATCTATTTTCTTATGAGCCAGCATTGGATCCTTTTATCTATAAAATATTTAGATTAACTAAAGAGGGATAGTGCAACAACGAAGGAAAATGCTTACCTTGGAGTTTATTGTGGCATTGGATCCTTTAAATAAACAGGATGATTACATAGAATTATATCTTGCAATCTTACAAAACACATTATTTTCTCTGCAAAAGTTTAAGAACTAGGTAATTAAAATATTAACATTACCTTGGAGTCTACTGTGATGTTAGATCTCTTAAACCTGGAACAAATGTAAAGAAATTTAATCTTGGATGATGAAATACAACAATGATTTAGTTGGTGTGTATGTAGCAGTTATAAAAGTAACCCCTGTCCTCTGATGAAGATGGAAAATCATGTTTAAAAGACGTATTTCAACCCGTAAAAACCAAAAAATACTTACCTTTATAGTGGACCTATAGAGATCTGGGGAAAATGAAAAACCAATAAAAAAATTAAAAAATAATAAAATGAAAACTAAAATATGGGAAGTACCCTGGGACTTGATCACTCCCGGTGGGGCCATCCTCAGGTAGGGTGTCTTGTGATAAAAGGCCGAAACACCCTGAGACCCTGGGGTACACAACTGATGATACTTCCCATAAATAAATAAATAATAAAACTTAGATTTACTTACTCGGTGTAGGTAGGGAAACAAAAAATTCCTCCGTGGGGAGTTCCTGGAGCTACTTACTGGCTTCTCCAGTGTGGGAGGCCTGTTTGGCCAGGTTCAACTTCCCTTGTTGGGGAATTTAAAAAAACTTAGTCCGCTTTGACATTCAAAATAGGTGCTTTGACAGGCCAGCTTGGGTTCTCTATTTAAATCACCAGAGCCATGAGCGAGGTGGGGAGAATCTCAGGGTAACCCACCAGAAAACCTAACCAGCCAGTACCCCATGCCATCAGATGCCCACTAATCCTTTGGGTCTTCTTGGGGATCCAGGGTTTAGTGTGGAATTTTATTTGAAAATAATAGCTTTTTCAATTTTTCATTTAGATTATTCTCTTCATCAATAATGGCAAACCCTCAGACACCATCCTCCCAAGAGGAGTTCCTGGAATTGACAAGGACTGTGCTTCAATTTTTTTGACAGCCCACCATCATTTGTGGTCTATTCAAGAGCCGGATCCTTTGTATTTAGCTTGTCTAATTCATCATTGTAATCTCTACCTTAAACAGGTAGAGGATCTCAAAGCTGAATTAGCATCCTTACCTTTATTGCACTGGCAAGAGGCAGGTAGGATTGCCTTCAATCAGTTAAAGTGGATCTCAAAACACCTGTGGCCCAATGAGTTGCCGTGGAATTACATGTTTTGGCTGAAGCCCAGCAAATACCTAATGACAACCCTGAGGCCTCCAGTGTTAATTCTTCTTCACAATTGGGACCACATACTCCACTGTTTGGGGCACAACATAATCCATCTGGAGAAAACTTGGTTTCCTCCTCCCCAGATTTGTTTGGTGCCGATACAACTCTTCCTGAATGGGGTTCTCCAACCTTACCAAGCTGTACTCCATTACATCAAAACAATTCAGGGTTCACTGTAGTGGACCCAAATAGTTCTGTACAGACATTCTTCTCTGATGATATAGTTGCCATTAGGATTAATGCTCCACCTAATACTCCATCATTTTCCCCATGTCAGATCTCTTTTGTGGAGACTGACAGTGATGTTGAAATATCACTTGAGGAATCAGAAGATGTTACTACATTACCAGATATTACATTGGGTGATGAAGCAGTATCCCCCCTGAACACACCTGAACACACTTCTCGTGAACCAAACCGGGTCATATCACAATTTTCTCCATCTGTAAAGTCAAAAGACAATCAAGATTCTATAAGTAACCATGAGAATCTAGTCATTACATCAACAATTCCATCCATGGAAGGTACGCAATTTACATTGGAAAATCAGGTTACTGTACCAATCCCCCATACTTTTTCAAGTACACTGCAAACTAGTTCTAGAAAAAGGAACAGGGCTATTTCTGACAATTTTAAAGAACTCGCAACCCTGATCATTGATCTCTCAGGAGACTCAGACCCTGAAGATTCCACTCAGGTTCAAAGGAAACTTGGAACAGGAGATGCCAAGTCCAAGGAGTCCTCTTTTGATTTGGCCCTTGGTGGTCCATTCAGTGGTGAACCACCTTTGAAATTGGCATGTACCACTTGAGTAAAGGGTATCAGAGTTAAACAGATTCCTTCTGGTTTAACTTCAGAGGATCTGTTTAAAGATGAACCAACAAAGTAACAAATACATACTACTACCCCTTCATGGGTGTTTTCTACCCCACTGGTTCCTAAAAAGGTTATCCCCTTCAATGTTGAGCAGAACCAATCTTCCATGGATAATACAGATTCGGGAAAAATTGATTCTGGAGACTGGCCGGGACTTTTTTCAGATACAAGAACACAAAGGGGATAAGTTTTCCAATTGGTCCTTGATACCAATCCATCCTGTTCTTGTGATAGGAAATTCTAATGTAGATCATCTTCTTCTGATCAACGATAATTGTATCCAGGTTGTGCGTTTCCCGGGAGCGGGAAACACACAACCTTTCCTATGCACAACATCTCCTGAAATATAAAACTCCAACTTCTGATACAGTAACAGCAGTGCTTCTGTCCTCCGGGCTGAATGACCGTGAAAAAATCAATACAGAGTTACTTAGCACAAACCTCATACAGTTGCTTAAATATGGCCAAAGGTACCTTCCCCAATGCTAAAGTCTACATTCCGGTGATTAACTTTTCACCGTTACTATCGGGAAGAAATAAATCTAAATTGCATTCACTAAACTATCACATCAGAAACACTGGGCATGCAATTCCCAGACTATCTCCAGATCTTTTCTACACTTGCCAAGATAAGATGCATTGGACATCCACTACAGCTAAAATCATGTGGGACCATTGGAGGTCTTTTTTAGTTTGAAACAGCCTGAGGCCCTCATTGGGAGACTTACTAAAAAAGGAATCCCCTTTGGAGGTTATTAATTTATCAAAGCAGTTTACTTTATCTTCAGCACAAAAGTCTCTTTCACAGAAAGGCCTTACATTTATCCCAACATGGAGAATAGAAAGAGGTAGATGTGTAACCTTAAAAGCGAATTTAGTTGAATACCATCGTCGGTTAAAGTTGGCTATTTTTTCATTTTATTTTATTTATTTATTTATTTATTTTTTTTTTGATAATGATCTCGATCATGAGGAAAAACCTCTATTTCATATACGTTCAGATTGGGAACTGCCTGATAACTGTTTACCTCCAGAATTATTAACTCTTTTTGCTGAAGATTGGCTTCATTATTCTTTTTTGCCTTGTCCTAAGAATCCTTCTAACATTTCCATTGAGGAGGAACAGGCCCTAAAACAACTTCATTCAAATTAATCAATTGTTATTAAACCTGCTGACAAAGGAAGTTCAGTAGTCATTTTGAAAGCAAATAAAGCAAATAAAGCAAATAAACTGAAGCAAATAAACAATTGTCCATTCAGGACTATTATCAAAGGATACCAGCTCCCATATATCCAGAAACAGCTCAAATGATTTCCATCATCTTAAATGAACTAAAGACTAAAGGCTACTTGACTGCTCAACAGGTTGTTTTTCTATAAGGTAAACAACCACCTCAACCCAGGCATTTTTACCTTTTACCTAAAATCCACAAACCTCCACAATCATGGCCTGTACCATTTAAAGTACCTCCAGGTAGGCCTATAATTTCAGATTGTGGGAGTGAGAGTAGCATGGTGGCAGAATTTGTGGATTATTTTTTGTCCCCATTATCTATTTGCCATGACAGATGTCATGGCAAATAGATAATGTCAAAGATACCTTTGATTTTGTACACAAAGTCAGAACATTGAAACTTTCACAGGATTGTTTTCTATTTTCTATGGATGTGGAAAGCATGTACACAAATATTGAAACAAACATGGGAATTAAGGCTATACGTCTATGCCTTCAAACGTTCCCTTCAGAAGGTCATCCAGATGAGGCTATTTTGCAGCTTCTTCATTTGGGCCTTACTAAGAATAATTTTCTATTCAATGGACAATTTTTTCTTCAAACTAGAGGAACAGTGATGGGCAAAAAGTTCTCACCATCCTATGCAAATATTTATATGGCACATTGGGAGGACACCGTTAAACCTAAATGTCCATTTTGGCCTACTTCTTATCTCTGTTATTTGGATGATATATGGGGAGTGTGGTCTCATTCTCGTAAACATTTCCAACAGTGGTTGGATATTCTCAACAACCATCATCCTACTATTAGTTTATCCAGTTTATCATGATAGTGAAATTGTCTTTCTAGACACAGTAACATTTAAAGGCCCTACTTATGGAGACACAGGGGTCTTAGATATCAAAATGCATTTTAAACCAGACAGATACTAATGCCCTTTTACATTTTTCTAGTTTTCATCCCAGGCATACCTTTAAAGGTATTGTAAAATCCCAGTTACTTAGATTCTCACGTATTTGTACTCGTGTAGAAGACCAAAAAGAAGCTACAGGTATTCTTTTTCGTGCTTTTCTCAAAAGGGGATACCCTAAAAGTCTTCTCCATCAAGTACAGCGAGAAGTGTGGAAAATAACTAAGAAACCTCCTGAGAACCCCAATAAGGATGTCAAAAGGAAGGTTTCACTTGTCACTACATTCTCTCCCTATACTATCAGGGCTAACTATCATTTCAGGAAATACTTGGTCAACTGGATATAGGTAGATGGATCAGAGTCATCTCAGCTTACAAAAAGAATCCTAATCTGAGAGACCTGCTAGTTAGAGCAAAACTACTGGATTGGACAAGCAAACCCAAAGCTTTAACCCATCAAAGATGGGTTAAAAGTAAGATCTCTTATTCAGTGTTCCCACAACAAGAACATATTAACCTGTCCACAAAAAACTGTGTTTACCTCCTAGGATGTCGGAAGTGCTCCATGAGATATGTTGGAGAAACAAGGAACTCTTTGGGTTCCCAGCTGGCAACCCATAAATACAATATTCGGACAGGTCATAGATCAGAGACTTATGTGGTACAACATTTCATGGAGTGGATAGTTATTCATACAAGATCTGGAACACCGCCCTCATTGGACTGTTCATCAGAGATGATGGAAAGAAAACCTTTGGATTCACTGTTTAGAAATTATTTACAAAATATCCACGTGTTCTTAATCTGCAAAATACTGAGGACTGATGACTTATTTCTTTTTTCTTAACAAACTAAGGCTTATAGCCTGTAAATATTTGTTACCTTCTTTATTATTGTGTTTTGTATTATATTGTAAAATACAGACGATTTTTTGTTCCCTTTGATAAATATATTCTCTGTACAGAATAAAGGTAATAGGAGATATAAGGGATGATAAGGGTCCTAGTGGAAAGGTTTTATTACCAAATTTGTGACCTGTTTCTGATGTATCTCCTTACCACTTGTTAAGTTAAAATTTTGATCATCTCTGGGAACAAAATTATATTAAAATTATTACATTAACCCTCAGGACACTATAACCCGCTGGTGGGTTTGAAAATCATGTTTTCCTGATTTTTCATGATCACTCCCAGTGGGGCCGTCCTCAGGTAGGGTGTCTTGTGATAAAAGGCCAAAACACCCTGAGACCCTGGGGTACAAAACTGATGATACTTCCCATAAATAAATAAATAATAAAACTTAGATTTATTTACACAGTGTAGGTAAGGAAACAAAAAATTCCTCCATGGGGAGTCCCTGGAGCTACTTACTGGCTTCTCCAGTGTGGGAGGTCTGTTTGGCCAGGTTCAACTTCCCTTGTTGCGGAATTTAAAAAACTTAGACCGTTTTGACATTCAAAATAGGTGCTTTGACAGGCTAGCTTGGGTCCCTTTGGATGTGGGCTATCGGTTGGCATGGGAGGTGAGTGCATTGCCTGGGGTTCTCTATTTAAACCGCCAGAGCCATGAGCAAGGTGGGGAGAATCTCAGGGTAACCCACCAGAAAACCTAACCCTAACCCAGCCTGGAAATCAGGATTTTTTTTTCCAGCTTTTTATTTTTCACAGATACACAGTAAATTACGGAGCCTGGGAGGTGTCAGGGAGAAAAAAAAAAAAAGTCATTCGCACGAGTTACTTGACTGACAGTTCAGTGAACCGGAAGAAGAACTTAATTTTATTGTCTTCAGAGTTGCTTCTTGCACTGCTCAGAACTGAACAAGCTAACGGTGACATATCTGTCAGCACTCCATTTTCCCAGGTTTCTCCTGTATTTTCACCCCCTCTCCTGCCATCTCCCATTTGGTAATTTCTCCCGTAAATCCCCTGTGTTTTGATAGTTATACAGAATTGTAATTGGCTCAATCAAGCTGTTTTGGTCATTCTGTGGCACACAAGTGAGGCGCGCTTTCCAGGAGAAGCCAAAAGGAACCAAAGTCGATTGAAACAGTTTCTCGTAGGAGGAATAAACAAACATGATACAGTCATGCTAGCAAATCTTTCGATGAGAGAATAAGATTGGGATGGGCTGGGGTGGGGTGTCATGTCCCAGAAAATCTCCCATATTTCAATATTGACAGGTGTGCAAGTTGNCTGGGGTGGGGTGTCATGTCCCAGAAAATCTCCCATATTTCAATATTGACAGGTGTGCAAGTTGACACGCACACACACACACATACACACCCACTGTGGATCGTTTGGATTCAATACAGTTTTATTTTCATCTTGGTCTCAAATATGTGAATATAGTTCCATTTTTTGCTGTCAAACACTGCGTTCTTATATATTTGGTATCTCTGGAATGTATTTTAAATCATACTACTTTTTCCGGTTCACTGAAAGTAAGTCGTGTGCACAACTTAGTTAACTCGTGCACATGACTTACTAAGTCGTGCGAATGACTTAGCTAACTCATGGGAACGACTTACGTAAGTCGTGTGCATGACTTTGTAACTCATGGGAATTACTTTTTTTTTTTTTCNCTTTTTTTTTTTTTCTCCCTGACACCTCCCAGGCTCCGTAGTAAATCACGATTTGAAGTAAATTGCTGTATTTCTGATTCATTCTTTTTACATACACAGTGCTTGAAGTGGGCTGGTACACCGGTACCGATGCAACTGATGCCAAATCTCTGAGATTTTCATTTCAGAGTACCGGGACATTCTGGATACCAGAACCTACTCTACTGCAGAATACCACAGAGGAAAACAACAGCAAAGGTTGCAGCTGGACGATACGTAAATAGGGGGACCATGTATTTATATATACATATATACCGGTCTCTCCCCCAAAGGAACCAATCTCAATTCTCAATTCCNCCTCCCCCCCAATGACCTACATACTTACATAGTATGACATACAAACTTCCTTGTTACATAAATGACTTTAGTACAGTCAATAAAGTGAAAAGATGTTATTCTATAATGAAATACTGATTTATGTGAACAATCATTCAAACTTCAAAGATAAAAGTTCATCATGTATGTAATCATGTTGTAATGCAGCCTGTATGAAGAGTTTAGAAAACGTGGCTTCAGTATTGACCCATGCTTGTTAACAATAGAAAAAATAAAAACAGTTGGTGTGTCGATTCAGGAAGTAGGTGTTAAAAAACAATCATCTACTTATTTATTTAAAATTTTTTTTAATTAATTAATTAATTAATTAATTTATATTTAATATTGTTTATTTTTATTTATTTATTACTTGCTCACTTCTTCTGTTCTACTTATCTATGCTGACGTGCCTCTTTCTGTATGGTTTTTGATAGACTGTTTTTTGCATTGTTCCTTTTCATAAAACTCAATAAAAAAAAAATAAAGTGGAGAAAAAAAACGATCACATGACCTCATCAAAATCTGAATCCATACAATTAGTAGAGAGAGAAAAATAAGAAGAAAAAAATCCCATTTGATAAATGGACGAGAGACAGTGTGTGTGTGTGTGTGTGTGTGTGTGTGTGTCTGTGTGGGTGTGTGCTTCTTATCTGAGCCACTTCATCATGTCTCCCAGCAGCTGAACAAATGGAGACTGATGTGGCTCCACAAGCTGTCATGACTCCAACACATGTATGTCACAAGACATACGAGCTGCTGCTGCACGGACCAGCAGCTTGAGGAGGCGTGTGCTACCCACCCTCTCTCTNCCCTTCTCTCTCATATACACATACACCCACTTTGTATCAACAATAAATGGAAAGTTGTTGTGATTTTTTTCTACGTCTGAACCACAGAAACATCATGACATTTAAAGCTGTGTTCCTATTGGCCGGTTTATAGAAGCAGTCTTGCTGTGGGGTTTTGATCTTCTTTTTTTGGGGGGGGNGGGTTGATCTTGTCTCAGTCTTTTCTTGCTGCAGTGTTAAGTCCTCCGTCCATGGACGTGACTCGCCACCGCTTTGGATCAGTGACCAGAGATTTCCTCACGTTTCTCTGCTGACCGTTACCTGTGCAGCATCCTTAAGAAGAAAAGTCACCTGACCAGGATTTCAGCCAATCAGCATATTTCCTGTGAGATTCTACTTTTGTAATCGTGCTTTAATGGCGATGCACAGCTTACGGATTCAACCTGATGGCACAGAGAAAAGGAACTGGCAGTCGCCATGGAAACAGCTTGTTGTCTTTGTGTCACTCATGTTACTTCCTGCTGCTTCTCTTTATTGGGTTTTAATGGCCTGATGCTTAATAAGGAGCTCTGAGGCTCAGTCAGAGCTTTGTGGCCACACACACTTTAAGTGTTTTCTCCATATTTTACCCTGTAATGAGGGATTTTATATGTATCAGACAGAATTCATATGGTGCTAAATACATTTCCTCACTGAATTATCTCCCAGTTTGCCTCTTTAAATTAAATTCAAAACATGATGCTAACAGCTACTAAATCTCATATCCAATAATCACTTATCGTATAATCTGCTACACTTTCATTAATGCACATCCTCATATTTAACAGCAATACTGTGTTTCATATGAAGGTCAAATAATAAATGAAGCAGCAAAGATTAATATAATGCTAAATGAGAAGTGACTCAGGTTCTTATGTGGACGCTCAGACTCAGGAACATACATGTGTAACACGTGTTTCAAATGATTCTCATTTTTAATGTTCCTGTTATGATTCAACTTGTTGTTAAATGTAGTTTTGCTTTGATTACATTTTGTAGTTTTCAGCTGTTATTTGTTGCTAATTAGCATTTTTAATGAGTCTTAAGACTCACTTGAGGTTAACTTTATTATTAATCTTTGGTTTGTCACCTGTACATAGAGACCGTACACATCAAAAAACCATTCAGCAAACCGTAAAAACACCACAAGCAAAACAAAAGGTACAAATACCACTTATATTCTATAAAATCTACCAATAAGAAAAAAAATCATTACAAGTAAAATTATCCAATATTTTTAGTTTTTTCTCACTTTGACTCATTATAACATTCTCTAAACTGTAAGTTTATCACAGCTGTTTTATTTTGTCACAGCTCTGCAGCACGTCTGCTAAACGTAGAAACTCACCCAAAACATTTCATTCATGCTTCATAGTTCCTGTGTCAGTAAACTGGCCAACATCACCAACATGAAAAGTTTTTCTGTCATCCTATCAAAATGTTTAGAGGTTTTTTTCATCATGGCATCAACCTGGAAATGTCTCTGATACACAAATTTCAGTTTAGTTCTACTTTTTGTTGACACTGATGCTTCCTGTACGATACAGAATGTCAGGTGTGTCTGGCTGAATGCTGTAGGTACGATTTCAACAGCAGGTAGAAGTTTACTGGGAAAAGTTACACACAGTACTGTAGTACACAGAAATGTTTACAGTAAATTTATTTCTGTAGCAATGTCTTACATATAAATAGAAAATTCACATTTGCATGTCCATTTTTACATATTTCTTGCATGTAAATTCATATACAATGAACAGAAAATTTGCCACAAAATGATGTCAATGCAAAAAAAAAAAAAAAAAAAAAAAAAAAAAANAAAAAAAAAAAAAAAAACCTGCAGTAGTTCTGTAAAACAATAAATTGTACCTGCTCACACTAACAGTACAACTCCTGTCTTCTTGGTGGACATCCTGTCGCTCCTGTTGGTTTGGAACATACATGTATGTATGACAGATTCTGATAAGTGGATCATGTTACATGTTATTATGGCTCACACCATAAAATGTTTAGAGTTTGATAATTTCACTGAGAATCATCAGGTGTGATCAGCAGCCGTGTGTGTCTGTGTGTGTGTGTGTGTGTGTGTGTGTGTGTGTAGTTACTGTGCAAACTGTAGACAATTGTACTTACTCTTTTGCACACACGTGCCAAAACACATGTAATTTGCTTACATGAATAAGAAATTCAAATCTGGTGTGAAGAAGAAATTATATGTTCAGATTAGAATTTATTGTTTTGAAAATAAAAAAAAGAATCTTATTTGAGAACTGAGCCAAAGCGATTGAGAAAAACTGTAAAAAAGCACCAATAAAAAATTACTCTGACTAAAAACCAAACAACACAGCAAGGAGAAAAATACCCAATAATTAATAAATTAATAAACACATATAAATCCAACGGACTAAAAATACCCTCTGAAGTGCTAAAATACCCTCTTTCACGTGTCGTTTATTTAGTTTCAGGGCACAAAGGAGCTTCTGAACGCACAGCGGAGCATTTTAAATATGCCTCTGAACACTTTTCAGGCTGGATTTACAGTAACAGGGATGAGCTATGTATGGACACACAATCTAACCTGTCCAGCACTGTCTCCAATGACCAGCTTCATCCTGTTATTGAGCCAGCTTTTTAATTATTCTATTCTATTCTTATCTATGGCAGTAATACTGTTACCCCAACTTCTTAGATTTATCAGATATACATGTGCACTCTTTAAAATTGTATCATCAAAGGTGTCATTCTGAGAAGAGAAAGTAGTTTTAAAAAGAGTAAGTTTACTCTTCGTTTAGTAAAAGCATGGAATGATCTTCCAAATGATGGAATGCAGACCTAAGAACAGCCTGGATAAATTCTGGTCAACCAAGGACATTTTATACAATTACAAAGCTGAGTTGTGAGTATTTATGGATATTGTTTGACTGATTGACACTGATGTTCTTAATGTCATTTTAATTGAATTTGTTTCTGTTGTTTGAGTCTGGTGAAGAGGATTGTAAATCCTGTACCAGAAATTTTGAATAAATTTAAATAAAATTTTAAAAATCAGTGACTGTTGTGTGACTGTTTGCTGTAAGCTGAGACAAACTCCTATCAAACTGAGCTGACATGGCAATAAATTACTGTATGATATTGTATGACATGTTAGTATTTGCTCTGTGTGAGCTTCATATGTGATGAAGCAGCTTGGACTGCATTTTGATCTCAAAGCGTTCAGCCTGATCAAGGAAAACTGAGGGTGGCTGTTTTTTTTTTTTCCTTCTAGATTCAACTTATATGAGATATGAGAAGTAGATGTTAAATAAATTATTAATGCAGACATCACGTAGTCAGTCATCTGTTCATGTATGCCAGCCCATGACTCATGCAGACAGAAATACTTCACATGGAGAGTCTCCAGAACGTGTCACAGCAACAGGATGTTGGTTATATTCATGTTAAATGACTTCAGCCTCACCCTCATTTTTCTGGAAAGGATTAATATAAAAAACTAAACATATTTGTTTTCATCATCCACTAACCACTGATATTTTTGTGATATAATTTCAAAAGTTAAATGTGCTGCATCTGGCAGATGTTTGCTTCTTTAACTGTTAAATTCTTTTTCAGACATTACATTCAAACACTAAAAACCATTTAAAAAGAGATTTACATGTGGCTTTTCATAACCTACAAACTGAGTTCAGCTTATAAAAAATAAGAATACTGTAGAAATAAAGAAATGATGATAAATCATTCAAAGTGGAAAACAACGTGAGAAACGCCCATGCTGATATAACATGTTTTCTCTGTCAGCGCAGGAATCTGCTGCACGGCTGCAGGCAGAATCACAACACGCAGCTTGCCATGTGTGGATAGAAATCTACACGCATGAATCTGTTTGTCCAGACACACACACACACACACACACACACACACACACACCAAAAAGTCCAGTTTTGAATGAACTTTCAGAGTTGATTTCAACATGTTTTCAGGGTTTATTTAGCTCCACACTCTCCAGAGTTAAATTCACGTTTTAAAAATAGTTAACCAGTTAACACCATGCCAGAGTTCCTTCTTTAACTCAGAAAACAGTGTTAAAGTCACACTGGACAAATAACACTGTTCAGAGTTACATGTTTTACTGTTTGGATAGTGTTAGTTTCATTCCCCACAGTGTCAAACTGTCTACACTGAAAATATGTTAAATGAACTCCATCCATCCATTTTCTATACCTGGTTGCACTGGCAAAGAGTCACGTGGGGTGGAGCCTATCCCAGAGGTCATCAGGTGAGAGGCGGGGTTCACCTGGACAGGTCACCAGTCTGATACACACATGCTGCGTTCCAAGATTTTATTTCATTTCCATGTTTCCCTCATTTGCGTCTTTTCCTTGCATCTTAGATGCAAGGAAAAGATGCAAGTGAACTGAAGGAACTGAAGATGCAAGGAAAAGAAGTGAGGACAGAGGAGCTGAGGAGCGCCGATTTAAGAGAAATGAAACATCCTCGCTCCTCAAGAGTCATCTGAAGCGACTTGTCACACAGCTGGTCAGCTTGGAGCTGCTGTGTTTTAGTTTCTAAAGATAATTAAATAATGAAATATTCTGATTATTACTGTAACAATTAACATGGACAGTTTGACAAACATGCAGAACAATCTGACTTTATAATCTGACGATATCTTTATCATTCAGAGCTGCATTAAACACACATCCAGCCATTGTAATCAGATGATCAATCAGACAAAATCAAACATCAATAATCAGAATCATCTTACACCTGAGATGTTGCTGTTATTTTTCAGTTTGCATGTTTGATGACGCTCCTGTGGTTATATTAAGATGCGTGTTGGCGTATTGGATCAGCTGTAATAAATCTGTCCAATCAGAAACAGACTTCCAGTAAAGGGGCATGTCTGTCAGGTAACAGACTTCCTGTAGGAGCCTCTCATGTTTCCTCACTCATGTCTCCCAGAGGAAGCCTTCTCCATCCTAGCTCCTCCATCATCAGAGCAGAAATAAGCGCTCTGGGATGTCCTTAAAGATGGAGGACCAGATTGGTTTCTGGGTCACACGAGGATTGAGGAGGATCAAATAAGAACTTGAAACGCACCAACAGACAGACAAACTCATTCAGACCTAAGGTCAATTTCAAGTTTCCAGTTCACCTGACCTGCATGTCTTTGGAGGAAGCTGGAGGAAACCCACGCAGACACGGGGANAGTTTCCAGTTCACCTGACCTGCATGTCTTTGGAGGAAGCTGGAGGAAACCCACGCAGACACGGGGAGAACATGCTAAGTCCACACAGAAAGACCAGGTCAGACTCGAACCCTGGACCTTTTTTGCTGTGAGGCGGCGACTGAGCCAGCATGCTAACCATTAAACAAACTCCAATACACAAAATAATTTTCTTAAACAACTTGTTTATTTTTGCCTTTTCTCCTTTCCAGTCTGTCATATAGTTGAATTAAAGGACCAATTTTGCATGTTTGAGCCTAATATATTCAGTTTTCATACATGTAATGTTACTAACAATCATTTCCCAAAGCATACTACTGGAACGGTGAATTAAAAATGTTTTTCCTACCTTCCAGACCTCCATTGGTTTCAGTTCATTCTGCTATTAAAATCAACTTGTTGATACTGTAAACGTTCTTGGGATAGGTAATCCATCATCACCAACAAGACGTGTATTCAGGTTTTTTTAGAAGTTATGTAATTTTAGTGTTTAAGCTCAATAAAAAGCGTGGAGTGAATGTATGCCTCCACCGGGGAATATAGTCCCAAAAGAAGACCTGCGTTTATGGAAAAATTTAAAGGACCGTGACTTCATAAGGCTGTGTAACTATTAGCAGGAGAAACATGGATTTTTAAGGTGGGTGTATCACTTGAATATTTGATTTTGAAAGATTAAGAGATTTTGCAAAATATCAGGAAAGCTGAAATACAGTTTTATCTTTTGGGAAATGATTGTCAGTAATTTAACATGTATGAAAACTGAATATATTAGGCTCAAATGTATAAAATGGTGGTATGGTCCTTAAAATTTCAACCTTCCAGTTTTTGATGTACTATATAATTTGGAACCAAACAAGAATGAGGGAGAGCTTTAATTTCCCCCAGAGAAACCCAAGATGAGATGTCTAAGCTAAGCACAATAGCCATTACACACACACACACACACACACACACACACACACACACACAGTTTTCCTTTATTTTTTGGTCCTGATTTCCAGCTGCTTTGCTAATAGCGTAAAGTTTGAGTTAAAGCTCCACTCTGGCGTACTGAAGGCCCTTAATGGCAGCAGGATCTAACTTTAAATTATGAGGGATCAGGAAAGGTGGAGAAGATTTCCCATCAGCGATGATGCAAAAGCCAGAGTTTAGATTGAACTAATCTCCAGGGATGAGAGTTAATTCAGCCAGATTTCTACATCGAAACTTTGTGTATTGCAGCATTAAAGAGCCGCAGGGCCAGGCGGACTTTTTAAAGCTGATCATCTGAACCAGACATTACAAACATCCTCCTGTTTCCCCTTTTCAACAAATGCTAAGGAGGATATTTCAACTTTACTGAATTTAACGTAAATAATGATGTAATAAACGGGATTTATCCTGTTGGTGAATGTAAATGGGCAAATGGAGGAGTTGTTTACAAGTCATTTCATCATTTTGTTTATTTGAAAGATGAGCAGCATCTTTGGTCGTGGGTATGGCAGCGATCTGAGTCTGACTGTGTGCCTGCTAATAGAGGGGAAACAGTCTAGCTGGCAGAAGCAAAGACTTGCTGATTGGGTTTTAAGCTCTCGTTAAACATTCTCTGCTTCCCGGCCATTGGCAGACCTCGCCACTCCACGGGTTTTGCTTTGTTTCTTGGCAGCGTTTATTCAAACACAAGCCTGCCATACTCTTCCTCACAGCCTTTCAAATGGAGTTCAGTCATGTTCCTTTGTTTTCAGCCCATCCCACTCCCTTTCCATGCTGATACGCTTCTCCAGCCAAAGGCAACACACACACACACACCAATATCCATCCATCATCCATACCTCCTTATCCTATTCAGAGTTGTATTGTGATAGGCTGGCGACCTGTCCAGGTATATCCTGGACAGCTCGCCAGCCTATCACAGTTCTGTTCTGTTCTTTATGCATGATGAACTTTGTCTTTTCTACTTCTGATACTTTCCCCTTGCTGTGATTGGTCCAAATATCACATGACGTGTATCACCAATGAGAGGACAGAGCTCCACTTTGGTTCCAGTTCATCTGCCACTTCACCTACTGTTGTAGCAATGGTTGATAGCCAACCTACACTAATAATGCTAGTGGAGGTAGGCTAGGAAGCTGCTGCTAGCCTACCTAAACCAGCACTGTTAGCAAAACATTTGAGGGCAGAGTTTCCAGACTCTTCTGTGGATATCCACTAAAAACAGTTGTCTGCAAGAGTTCAGGGAGTCCAGAATATGAGATTTAAACTTATCATCAGCAAAAATGATGAGCAACTTCAGAGAATGTCAAAGATAGCAGACTGTGAACATTCCAAGCANAAAAAAAAAAAAACAAAAAACCTGATCCCTGATATTAAAACTATTCACAGCAATGACATTGGAGGTTAAGATTTGTTCATTGAAAATTTGTATTTAAAAAAAAATAAATAAATAAAAAAAATTGCAATTGCAGTCAATTCACTTTCATGTTCTGAATCAATTTTGGATTTGGATTTGGACGACCTTGGCATATTGATGCAATGTGATGTTCTGGACTGCAACAGTCAGTATGTCTGCATGCACATTAAAGCTTTATTTTGGTAATCCCATTATATGCAATCAAGGCAAGAAATAGAATTTGTTCAAATATCACTTAAACACGATAATTAGGTTAAAATTGGCATAAATGGGAGTAATTTGACTCTGTAACAGACCTAGATTATGCAACTTTAAATCAATTTGTTCAACTTTGTAAACATTATAATTAGAGTTATTAGAGTAACCTGCCTCCACATGCATTTCCTCACCTGGTGGATCTCCTCACACTCATCACATGGTGCGTTATGTGTTTTGTACATTTGCTGAACCAGTGAATCCTATTAACTGTCCATGTACACGTCTTACTCAAATTTTTACTCTAATCGCAGTACGGACAAAAATTGTACTATAACTTGTGTGCAAAGTTCTGCTGAAAGAGCTTGCATGTATGTGGGTGCACAAATGTTAAAGGACCATACCATCCATTTTGCATGCTTGAGCCTAGTATATTCAATTTTCATACATGTAACATTACTGACAATCATTTCCAAAAGCATACTACTGGAACGGT
>VXCM01008267.1:2795-20519 GCA_014773175.1 Lucifuga dentata
GGAGAGAAGGAAAGGGATGGCACTTAAACACAACTCTGTCATCATTTCTGCTTGCAGAGAGAGACGCACAATTTCACCCTGACCAGTCTTTTCATTCAGACATGTTATCTGGCCGGCCTCGCTGCTGTTTGCTGCCATGTTTTCTCTAGTCGGCTTCTGATCGACACGCCAGTGGAGCATGAAACCTCCCAGCAGTGGCCTAACCACTGCTTTCACCTCCCCTCCTGAAGGAGCCATGATACAGGTGCAGCCTCCCCAGGCCTGCGCCGATAGCTCAATAACACTTTGCCGGTCAGCGGCTTTCCTTCCTGTGTTTGTGACAATTGTCAGTATTTTGTTGAGGTGAGGGTAATCTAAAAGTGTTTACACTCAAACGCACAGTGCAGCTTCACGCAGCGTTCAAAAGTTTACACTTCAGAAAAGTGCACTTGGAATTATTTTTTTCCATTTTATATCAAAGCTGCATGTTTTTTATGTAATAAAATCAGGTCTGTCATAACTTGTAGCTGATTTTACTAAATTAAAAAAAAAAAAAAAAAAAATAGAGCCCAACTCCCAAGACACATAATTCAGCCAAGGTAAATCCATCAGAAGTATGAGAAACCATAACTAATGTTCTGAATGCCAACATTAGGCTCTAACCTTTTAAAAGAAGGATTGGTGACTGTACAATGGCTAAACATTTTGCCCCAATTCTGACATTTATACTGAAAATGCTTAAACTGAATAGTATTTTCTTTGTGAAATAACACAAAGGAGGTGAGGCTGTAATAACATATTGCATTAAAATGTGATCTGAGTGTCTGATATGCTATCTGGATGTTGCTGTGTTGTGATTGGATCCCAGCAGGCGGCATGTCATGCTATTAAAGCCCATCCTTCGTTTTTACTTGATTTTCATCCATTTTTAAAATAACTAATAACTTTGTTTTTGCCTGGGCTGTCACTGCATTCTAACTGCAGGTTCTCATTTACAGCAAGACTCCTGATTCAAAATAACTTTATTAATGACAGGAAGACATTTTATCTCATAGGTTACGTTCACATTACAGGCCTTAATGCTCAATTCTGATTTTTTAAAAATCAGATCTAATCTTTTTGTGTTGATGGTTCACAGCCATGTATCAGACACCATGTGAATACGCTGAGGTCCTAAACTGCCACGCATGCACAGATTTAACTAAAATGTGAGCCGCATGATACAAGAANACGCTGAGGTCCTAAACTGCCACGCATGCACAGATTTAACTAAAATGTGAGCCGCATGATACAAGAATAACAACAATAACGTATTTGTGCGACAGTACAAACATGGTGACGTAACTGCAGTGTACATGGCAGGATTATTTGTTGCGGAGGTCAGAAGACAAATCAGATAATAAGGATGAGAATGAGAGCGAGAAGACGACAAAAAACTAAAGCAGCAGCAGCTGCTCTGTTAGCGGCTGCTGCTGCTGCACGTCAGAGCAGAGAGAGGTGTGGGTATGAAGATGGAGCCAGCAATGGTGGGACGCCATGTTCACAGAGAACAGGCCACTGAAAACTTTCTGATGTCTCCATATAGAGAAAACTTTCAATATGACCATGTCTCCACAAATTTAAAACTTTTTCGTCTCTCCTCTGACCCCCCCATCGCTGCTGTTGCTCTCCATATTTATTTTTACTGGGCTGCTATGAGGCGCCGACACTGAATGAGGATGACATGGGATATGTGCAGAGAAGTGAGATGTTAAAAAACCCACATGAATTCTGATCTGTGCAGTCAGACAGCGTCACATAGCCAGAAATCGGATAAGGATCAGATCTAGGACCACATATGCAAGTGGCCCAAATCTGATATGAAAACATCAGATCTGGTTTGTTCACACTGCTGTGAAAAAGTCAGATCTGAGTCACATGGAGGCAAAAAACATCAGATCTGAGCCATGTCAGCATGTAATGTAGCCACAAATGTGTTCCAGCCATGTTTTTTGCATGTAGAACTTGTTTGTTGTGTCAGAGATCTGATCCCAGCGAGTCAGAACATCTGTATGAGGTCTGAGGATCAGATAGAATTCTGATCGCTCTGCATTCTGTTAGCATTTTCACCTTCCATTAATGTGTTTTTCATTTGATAACGTCTGGATACAGATGATATGTTGATGGCAGGATAAATGGGGCCTCAGGGTCAGGTGGTCTGGATGACAGACGTGTTAAACTCTGATGACCCAGGTTCATTTCCAGGCTCATTCCCTGAAGAGAAGCTTCAGCATTTAGCTAAAGCATCTATAAAGGATTTCCAGAACTTAAACCTGTTTTTAGTTGCTCCACCTAGAAGATTCACATTCTGATTTTGTTATAAATGCCTCCACCGTTTATTACTGGCTCATGTTTGGAGATTCTGCTTTGACCTTGACTTTCATAACTTCAGTTAATTTTCTTAACCCAAGTTCTATAATAGATTAAACTTACTGTGAGATGTAACATGACAGCAGAACATGATGTTCTGGTTTGTGTCATGTTTCCTTTTTCACACAGAAGAATACGATAGTCATGTAATTCTTGTGTTTTTTGAAAAGCAGAGCTTGTTTTGCCACATTTGATGAGCATGTTTGGTGTCATGTTTCCTAGCAGGTCTGCAAATCATGGAAATACAACATGCTGAAAGTGAATGTGAAGATTTTGAGTTTTCTCTGTCATGTTACACAACGTGTGGCTGTTTACATGAATAATCTGTAGAGTGATTAGCAGGTGTGACATCACTTCCCGTGTAAATGAATTTAAAATCAACAAATTCATGTTTGGAAAAGTATTGAGATGTGAAGTGTAGGATCCTGTACGGTGGCCCTGAAGTGCAAAACACTAACAATTTCAAAACACTTCAACAATTTCAAAAACACTAACAATTTCAAAACACTTTAACAATTTCAAAAACACTTTAACAATTTCCAAAACACTAAACTATTTCAAAACAATTTAACAATTGCAAAAACACTTTAACAATTTCAAAAACAATTTAACAATTTCAAAAACACTTTAACAATTTGGAAAACACTTTAACTATTTCAAAAACAATTTAACAATTTCAAAAACACTAACAATTTGCAAAACACTAACAATTTCAAAACACTAACAATTTCAAAAACAATTTAACAATTTGAAAAACACTAACAATTTCAAAAACACTAACAATTTCAAAACACTAACAATTTCAAAAACACTAACAATTTCAAAACAATTTAACAATTGCAAAAACACTAACAATTTCAAAAACACTAACAATTTCAAAACAATTTAACAATTGCAAAAACACTAACAATTTCAAAAACACTAACAATTTCAAAACTATAACAATTTGCAAAACACTAACAATTTCAAAAACCTAATAATTTCAAAAACACTAACAATTTCAAAACACTAACAATTTCAAAAACACTTTAACAATTTCAAAACCATTTTAACAATTTCAGAAACACTTTAACAATTTGCAAAACACTTTAACAATTTCAAAAATCAATTTAACAATTTGCAAAACACTTTAACAATTTCAAAATGCTTTAATAATTTCCAAACCACTAACAATTTCAAAACAATTTAACAATTGCAAAAACACTAACAATTTGCAAAACACTAACAGTTTCAGAAACAATTTAACAATTTCAAAAACACTTTAACAAGTTGCAAAACACTAACAATTTCAGAAACACTAACAATTTCAATTTTTTTTAACAATTTCAAAACAATTTAACAATTGCAAAAACACTAACAATTTCAAAAACAATTTAACAATTTCAAAAACACTAACAATTTGCAAAACACTAACAATTTCAGAAAATTTTTAACAATTTCAAAACTATTTAACAATTGCAAAAAGACTTTAACAATTTGCAAAATACTTTAAAAATTTAAGAAACCCTTTAACAATTTCAATTTTTTTAACAATATCAAAAACAATTTAACAATTTACAAAACACTTTAACAATTTGCAAAACAGTTTAACATTTGACAAAATGGAAGAGGTAGGGACAAAGATTCTTGTTCATGATTGGACAGCACTCGTTACTTTTTTTTCAAAGCTCTGCAGAAGTAGAGCATGAGCACAATGCAGTGACAGTTCCTCTCTATTTTTGCATGTAGCAGCGTGTAGCAGCATGTAGCAGCGCAAAACAAGACATAATTATGTATTGTCCAATTGTGGGATAAAAATTCAGTTAATTCCAAATTTTTGTGATTCATGTGGGAAGATGCTGGCTATATTACTCTCAGGTAAAACATCTAAGTGGTTAGCATGATAGTTATTAGATAGTTAATATGGGATTAATTTGGTGGTAAATATTAAAAAACAAATGCTACTGGGTGTGATCCTAATCCTAGCACCAAATCATGCTGGATCCATTTTAATGTCTGTCGCGCCACAAAACTTTCTTTTCGAGCAGTCAGTAATTCACATCATGACAGGTGTAAAATGTCCTTAAGACATCACACAGGTACACATTTATTATGTGGCTTGTTTACCTGTTGAAGTTCCACATTTTATGGTTTTAGCTTGTAGAATCCATGATTTGTGTTATAGCTGGACAAGTCAATAAATAAATAAACCAGTAGCTGCCAGAAAGTTATCTTTGCTTTGCTATTCATTTTAGATGCAGTTGGACGGTTATTAATCCAAACCAAAAGTCTTATTTTGATTATTTTCAAAAAAAAAATAAATAAATAAATTAACCTTTTTTTTTTTTTTTTNTTTTTTTTTTTTTTGGCATGTTGATTAAAAACATAAACAAAATTATGAGCAAAATATTGTAGTCATGTTTTTGTTTCTGTTTCTTTTTGAACGATAACAGACAGCAGTTGTGATGCATGTAGTCTGTATTTTAACGTGAGAGAAGATCCAGTTTTCCTGTGAAGGAATGAGGAATCATCAGGAATCTTTAGTTTGACTCGCTGCTTCACCATGAAATATTCACTAAAAAGATGCTATTTTCTACGATTTACCAGTTTTGGAATTTTGAGATAAGAATGCATGTACTGTATTTTTGGCATTTTGGGTGCCTGTTATAACAGAAAATTATCTAAAAGAAAAAAAATGTAAAAAGAAATCATTTGTTTGTTTCATTGTGGCTTTAATGTAAATGCTATGGAGTTTTGCGTGGTGCAGCTCTGATAATCTGCTGTGTCAGAGCCTCCTGCGTTTCCACGCAGCATCTCTGCCTCTTCCATTGTCACAGCTCAGCCAGTAAATCTGCATTTCATCCGAAAAAAAAAAGTACAGCAGCAACTCTGCCTGCCTCTCTCCCCCGAAAAAAGTCCAATAAAACTCCTTCAGCTCAATCATCCACACCTTCCATTCCTCAAACTCCTGCACACAAAGATGGATTTGAAATTTCACTCCTTCAGCGCAGTAATTTAGCCGCCCTCCTACCCCCCTCTTCTTTTTTTTTTTTTTTTTTTTTTTTTTTTTTTTTTTTTAAATCAAAATCCAGGCCGTCTCTCCCAAAAGACAAAAGCAAAAGCTGTTCCAGGTGTGGAGGATGGGGTGGGGTGGAGGGGTAACGTTACGGTACATTTGTCATTGTAGTTGTGAGTAAATATTAGAAAGCAGCGGGTTCCTGTCGTGGGGGAAAGCCAGGCGGCGCGGCGGCACGGAGACGGTGTCCTTACCGGGATTGTGTTGAGACGGCGGCGTGCTCCTGCTGTTTGTAATCTGCAGCCGCCGCTGTGAGCAAAACTGGACAGGCATTTACTGTCCCAGCAGGAGGACGCTTGACAAGAGAATGTTAAACACTCCGCTACCTGCAATTTTCCAAAGGCGATACCACACGTGATAAAGCACACGCACACGTTTAATTTCATGTCTTCTCTGTTAGAGAGAGAAGAAACAGAGAAACGGCTGCATGGAGAGGAAACACTTCTGAAGTCTCAGCGGTGCTAAATCCTTTTGTAGTGTGTGTGTGTGTGTGTGTGTGTGTGTACTTCGGTTGCTCGGGGCGATGGACTCGGCCAAGAATGGAGAGCCAGTACAAGCCGACCGCAGGCCAAATGGCAAGGCTTCAGTTTGATTCAGAGCTGACAGCGGCTCTGCGGTCTTCAGGAAGACAGGATGATCAGCGCAGCGTGGATATCCCACCGCATCACACACACACACACACACACACACACACACACACACACACACTGCATTTCCATCCACCTTATTCTCATATTTAATGCGCATTTCTAATTGTTGCATTAAAGGAAATGTGAATTGATGTGTGTTTCCATCAACTACATTATGAATGATCTGATTTAATTCTAGAAATGTCCACAGCAAAACACAGCATGGAGAGTTTAAAGGAAAGCCTTGGTGTGGAAGAATACTTATTACAGCCCGTAAGCAGTTATACACGCCTTATAAATGAAGCCAACAGATGCCTGAGAGCACGTTGCCATGGCGATCTATAAACTCAACATGTGTGCCGAGTACCGTGTGCTGGGTGAAACTTTCAGTGTGGGTAAAACAATCGTTTACGCGGCGTGTCAAGTTATTTGTGAAAAACTNCGTATGTGTGTGTGTGTGTGTGTGTGTGTGTGTGTGCTCACCCAGCAGCGCACGTCGCGTCCTCATCAAATGCGAATAAACTGTTTCCGTTCGCATTTCATCTTACGCGAGTAATCAGTTAATCCATCTCTGCCAAGCGCAAAAACTTTTAATGCGCATTTTGGAGTTAATGCAAATTAACGGCGTTTCCATCCAGACTTTCTAATGCGCATATTCAAAACTAGCATTAAAAACAGGTGGATGGAAACACACCTACAGAGAGAGACACACAGATTTATTCACAAACAAGTGGCAACAAATGAGAACTTGGCCACTTACTGTGTGTGTGTGTATGTGTGTGTATCACTAAACTTTTAGGGGGTTACACTTGATCACCTAAAACAGGTGTGTTTATCCAGTCAGGATGTTCACATGCTGCTGTTCCATCTGAGAGCGGAACAGCTTTACACCTCAGCTTATTTACACCAGCACTCTGTCAGACCTTGTTGTTTATGGCCTGATGAGTTGTTGAAAGGACTGGAACCAGTTTGCTTCTGGTAGATCAATTTCTCAATGTTCATCATAACTGAAATTTTTTGCAGTTCAGCAGTTTGAGAAGTTGCCGCCGTATTGCTGATTTGCTTATTAACAGTGGAAACAAAATGAGTTTCAGAGGAAGTTTAGCTGGAAGGAGATTATTATGTTTTATTCAGTGAAGTAGATAAGTGTCAGGATGATGTCCTTTAAATGATTCAACCATTCAGACTGACTGTTCTCACTTGTTGCTGCATCTCCTCACTTTGAAGATGATGATTTCAATGAAGGTGCAGACTTCAGTGATGTATGGTGATTTGAAGAAAAAAGCCAGCGTGCAGGAATGACCTCTGACCTTACAGGTGAAATATGATATCAGGATGTTGCACCAGCTACATGACTCTAGTCCTTCAATATTGCTGATCATAGTTTCAGTTTGCGGTGAACTGCAATGAAGTTTGGAGGTCAGAGGTTAGAATGTTCTCTCTGATAACATGGCTTAGCATGGTGATCCTCTGGTGTCAACAGCCGTCACGAGGGAGCAGTGAGACGAGCCGTGTTGATGCAGCGATCGCACTTTACTCTCCGCCATGACTCATCTCGCATCCTAACAAAAAGCTGGGAACTCTTCTTGTGCGCGTGTTTTTCTCTGATATAATCACGGAGAGTCACACTGGCAGCAGACATTCCTCTGCTCTGATTTTGCCGTGTGAGCGATGGCTCTTAAATTGGGTCACAGCATCTAATGGCTGCCATGCTGGGAGGACCATTAAGAGCAAATAAACCTATGTGGACACATTTATTAAGCAATTTGCACCTCAGGCCATGGAGCATCTATTAGAGGCTAATCAGGGAGCCTTCGTTACTGCACTCTCTGGCTGCTGCTAATACAACTATAATCTCTGCAGGAAGATAAAAGAATATCAGTTAAAGTTTTGATTTACTGCACTACAGACTTTAAAAATAGTTTTTATGTTTAGCACACAAAGAGGCTGCTTAAACGTGATTAAACTGATATGCTTACCACTTATGGATATGAAAGTGAGCTCTTAAAGGGCAAAACTGTCGATTTTGCATGTTTGATCCCAATATGTAAAACATGCATGCACTTTACTGACAATTTCTCAAAAATATACCACTATTAAAATCATCTTGCAGAGGCTTAAACCTGCCTGAGTATTCCACCACAGCAACACTATGAAGGTTTTTGTCAAAGTAACTTTAACTCCAACACAAAGCTGCATGGAAGATGATGTACAGGACGTCTCAGCTGATGGCATGTTTAAGCCTAATAAATATCATGTAAATTACTGCCAACCATTTTCCAAAACATAAAACCATATTTTGCCAAATCTCCTAAAATCAAATGTTCAGGTGATACATCCACCTTTAAATTTAATGTTTCGCCTGTAACACGTATGTCCAAATGTAGAAGGCACGGCTGTTGTTAATGTCTTGGCAAAAGCCATTTTCTTCTGGGACTATATTCTCTGGCGGAGAAATACACTGTCTTCTGTGCAGCTCCAGTTAAGTAAAGCTACTTTGACAAAAATAAAATAAAATATACATAATAGACGTCACAGCGGCGGCGTGTTCACTGTGATGGATCAGGTTTCAAGTCTCTAGAAGATGATTTTTATAGTGTACCGCAATAAACTAAGCCCTGCCAGAGACTGGTGACCTGTCCAAGTGAACCCCGCCTCCCGCCTAATGACCGCTGGGATAGGCTCCAGCTCCCCATGACCCTTAACAGGACAAACAGTATAGAAAATGAATGGATGGATGGAATAAACTGAAACAAATAGCAGTCTGGAAGGTAGGAAAAACAATTCTAAAATATATAGCTAATATATTTTGGGAAATGGTTGTAAATATGGTTATACCAAATTGCTGGTATGGTCCTTTTAAGCAAAACTTGGACTTTGATACTAGAGTTACTTGTCCTCTGTTTAATGTTTTGTTCATTCATCATTTCAAACATTGCTGCCACAAAGCTGATTTCCCCCTAAGGACAAGCAGGAAGCTCATTTTGTTACCTAAGTGCGTGGAGGCAGTGTGTGTGTCTGGCTGGTTGACTGGCCCATGCAAAGTTGTCCAGTGCAAAATTGTCTAGCGCAAATTTGGGGATTTATAAAACTAAACATGACAGGAGAATTTGCTGGCCTGTAGTAAACCTGCTGCATGTTTTGCAGACTGAGGCGTTTGGCACTCAGACGGAGAAACAGAGAAATGAAGTACATCTCTCAGTGATTCTTCCACACAAGTCGTTCCACAGAATCAAACTCTGAATTCTAGCGTAGATCCGCTCTGACAGAGCGGTTTAAGCTACACTTACTTCAACATAGATCCTCTCCATGCAGCTATGACTAATAAAGTGAATTCACGTGACCTAGGTAATGCTGATATCTTCACATGTGAATCAGTTCTTCTGATTTCCACATAAATCAGCGATAGTGGTGCTAAAGGTGCTGTGAAACAATAGGATTAATATTCTTATCGTGACGTGATTTTTCATTGATCTGTCATAACTGATAGATTTCTTGTTATTAGTGTATGGTTCTGTGGTTTAGAAGCTGCGGCTCCTCACTCCGTTAAACAGCTGCTGCACGTGACGCGTTTACCAAAATAAAACGTCTGAAGGATTTCGCAGGTTCACCTGTACATCAGCGTCACCTCCTTTGTGCCTTTAGTCTGACAAACTTTTAACTCAGTGTAAATTTAAATCCTAAATGATTTATGTTAAAGTGACGCATTTCCAGCTGCAGCATGCTGTGATTGTTGTTGCTGCTAAGGCAGAAAAGCTAACATTTTCCTGATTTCTCCTCGTCCACAAAACCTGTATCATGTGCTTTTTTTTTCTTGATTTACCAATCAGAAATCTCCATTCTCTTGAAAACGCAATGACGTACAAACTCATTTATATGTAGATCAGTATTCACATATTCACAAATACCTTTGCTTGGACCATTTATGGTAAATTGTGAGTGTGTGGGGGGGGGGGNGGGGGGGGGGGATAGTTGGCAGGATATGAACATTTGTAACGTACCACATTCCCAAGCTGATTGTGATTAGTGAAATGAAGTGGTTTTATAAATTAGAATATTTTTGTGAGTATACCACTTCCCTATATGTAAACTTTTAGCATGGACTCCACACACTGTGTTATAAATGAGGCTGGGACTGGAGGGTAGTGGCAGGGAGGAGGATGGAGTGAAGTGGAGGAGCTGTCAGGAGTCAAGCTGAGGGCCGGCGGGGAGCCCATGGCGACGACGCCCTGCACCGTGGCGACGTCCCACACCGGCCTGCAGAACAGTGTTGTGGTAAAATGAGAAGCATCAGAGCTGTGTCAGCTGAAGAACAGGTCATGTGACTTTGCTCTTTGCCCTCAGTTTAAGCTTTTCTCTGATGTGGCTGAGTTTCATTCGTTATATTTTTATGAACTTTTAGCAGTTGGGTGCTTTTTGTTTTGTTTCGCTCGTGTGGTCGCTGCTCAGGAAGCCAAAGTTTTACTATTTCTGCTCCTCATTTTGCCAGCTGCAGGGATTGAAACTGATGACCTTTTTGCCACAAGCGCCATGACCCACATCTTGAACATTTCAGCTAATTAATTTCAGTAAGACAAACCTCTTCTCACAACTAATACAGACTTTTGCACTAAAGAGCAGCAAACTACTAATTTCATTACTCTAAGTTCATTAGTTTAAGCAGTAATTTTGGCAGACTATTGTTGCTAGGGTAAAGGTCATGAGGTCACCAATCACAGGCTTAATCCTCTGGGGACCTTAAACATCCACAGAGAATTCAACGGAAATCTGCACTTTACTTTTCAGTCCAGACAAAGTTGATATTTTGGCTTGGAACGGTTCTCCTGCATTTTTCAGAATAGTTCATCTTCAGGAGAGCAAGAGTGACAGTCTGCCTGTTAGATTTTGATATTCCATGTCTAAAGTTTATTAAGTGATGGTGTCACCAGAGGAAAGGTCAGGAACCACAAATAATAGATTAGGGTTCATCCTCTGGAGAACACCAGTTAATTTGATGTAATTACAAATATCTATACCAAATCTGCCTGGTAACTGTCACGATATCCTGCAGTTGGATGATATTTTCTTCAATTACTGTTATTGTGTGCAAGAAATCACATTTACATGCACACCTGCCCACCACCACAAGTACATTTTCAACCTGTGGGAAACGCTGTACTCTGATTAAAAATATGAAAAAAAAAAAACATGTATACATGGTTGGAACATACATAATTCATTGTTTAATATGCGNATGAAAAAAAAAAAACATGTATACATGGTTGGAACATACATAATTCATTGTTTAATATGCGTATGACAGGAAGCATTCCGTGCATGTGGAGACTGTTTATGGCTGTAAAGGAATAAATCTATTTATGCTCATACAATCAGTCTGTAATTCACCGCTGTTGACTTATGATGATTATTAATCTGATTATGTTGTTTGCATGATGTTTGGAAAATATATGTTTTGCCTCAATCAGAGTTGAATCGCAGTTTTAATGTGGATGTAAAAATACTGCACGCAGTGTATTAATATTTGAGTCTTTGGCTGGGAAGGCTGTTCAAAGGCTGAAAAACATATCTGAAACATATCTGAAAAACATACATAATGCAAATTACATTTTGACTTTAGTAAATGTAAAATTGAATAAAAGAAGTATCACAGCATTATTATTCTTCGAGAAGCACTTTTTAAAGATGACCTAAAATCATATTTTCATTCACGTTCTAAGCTGAATTCACACTCAGCATGTTATCCTTATGACTGTATTAAAAACGTTATCATGTGACATCAGGCTGGATTCTGTGCCGTTTGCTTTATTTCCTAAATCGCCACATGTTTTCACGGAGAGCTCAGAGATAAATAACAGTTACAACTCCAAGAAGAGAGAGAAGTTCATATCTATGCATGAAGCTTTATGTTCTCGCTCTGCGCCTCCACGCCGCCGCCGCCGCCGCCTTCATCCTACTTTCCATTTAAACTGGTGGCTACACCCTCTGATGCTGCTGATAGGCAGTAATTAAATGAGCTCGGCTGGTTCTTCGCCCTGTAAACCAGCTCTCTTGGGCCCGGATACTACATGGAAATTCAGCTCTGAGGATTCTCTTTCAGATGTCTGAAAAACACACGCCTGCTTTCAGCTTTCAGCGTGTCTGCGTGTCCGTCTGTGCACGGAGCTCTGGATTTGGGAAAACACTTAATGAATCTTTTAACCTCAATATTTTCCGCCGCAAATGCATGCAGCTCGTGACGTGTGTTTGAAACATGGGCCTGATCGTCATGATTTATTTATCTGAACAGAAAAAAAAAAAAAAAAAAAACATTCTGGAGAATCTTGTGGGGAAATCATGCTTTCCATTCAAAACTATTTTAGGAGTATTCATGGAAAAATACTCCAGACTTTTCCAAAATCAGGTGAAGATTTTGCTGCCAGCTGTTTCCTGTTTCTCTTCTTCTTTTCACAGCAACTGCATGTTTAATCTCTCACCTTCAAATGCTCCCTCATCCCACGGTGATGGATGGATGGATGAAGGAGGAGACGGAAGGCAGACCCTCCCCAGGCTCAGGTTTCCTCCTCCTCCTCTTTTTTTCTGCTCCAGCCCTGCAACCTTGCTTCACCTTGTGCCCTCTCTCACCCTCCCCTTGCCCCTTCCTCGCTCTCTCTCACCATTATGTCCTCCTCTTCACACACCCTGCCCTCCAGATTGGCTTTGCACAGGAATGGCAGTACAGAGAGCGAGAAGAAAGAGAGAAAGAGGATGTGACTGGCCCCCATCCCATCTGTCGCGACTCCAGGATCAAATAATAGGATTCTGTGTGAGAAAAGAAGATAATTGCAGTCTGTATTCTGCTCCCTAAGTGTATGATATTAACCCCACGCTCCCCACTCGCCCTGCAGTAAGAGGCAGATGGTTCTGTGTTTTGATATCTGAGCTGTGGAGAGGGAGGTCAAGGGTCAAGTTGAAGTTCAAGTCCAAAGGGGAGCTGTTTCTCTCCCTCCTTTAACCCCCAATCCCTGAGTCCGCCCCTCTTCTGCTTCTCCCACGCTGAAAATCATATGGATGTCATTCAAAAGAGGACATTCCCGAGGACCTGTGCTTCAGCTAACCCCTCCCAGCAAGATGCAAGCCAGGAGCAGGTAGCTTAGCCGAGCGCTAACCCACTTACATACACAGCGAGCGGCATGCAAAGGTGTCAGGGTTTGGGGCAAAGGTGGGAGTGGGGCCCAGAGAGTGGATTAGGCAATAGATTTCATAGTCAGGGTGCATAGGTAGTGCAGGTCAAAAGCAGCCGGGAAGGTTTAAGGAAAGAGATCATCTTTTTTTTAAGAGTGACTATTTTTGTGTCCGTGAGCAGCGTGAGGGCATGGCGGCATACTGAAACAACACAGGACGGCGTCACGGGGAGAGAGCGTGGGAGGAAACTAATGCTGAAACATGGTTTAGTTTCTGCGGCAGCTTTGAGTAAATTGGTAAGAAAATATTACCGTATAAACTCGTATATAAGCCGACTCCCTGATGTTGTTCCATCAGTTTATTTGTTTAGCAAATTACCTGTTTTTCTGGGTATTGTCATAGTATTCCTGTGATTTTCTGAAAATAATCCACGTACCGGTAAACGTGATATTTATTTAAGCAGCTGATTACCGTAACGGACCAATCACAGCAGAGCTTACTGGCCGCCACAAAATTTGCTGGATCAGATGTTTAGTCAGGAAATATCTCATTCTAAGGTATGATTTAAACTATTTTCATGGGTAGTGGTAATGGTAGTATTTTCACTCCTGGGATCAAATCTGAATTTCTCCTGTATAACCCTAACCCCTGATTTACTTTGTGAAATTTGGTAATAAAAACTCGGCTTATACTCGAGTATATACGGTACTTTAAAATTGTCCTGCAACCTTTTTTTTTTTTTTTTTTTTTTTTTTAAACATTTTCCATGCTGAAAAAGTAATTGTTGGGTTAAAGGAAGAATGAAATAGAGATGAAGCAAATCCTGTTCAATCATCTGTAGCTTTAACAGCAGTTATTAGAATCTTTTCCTTATGAAATGATTCAGGCCGTCCACTTTGCGTCATGTGAAATTTACAGCTAAAGTTTTACAAGATAAATTATAGAGCGTGTGATCGTTTTACAACACTCACAGTCCCCTACAGTCAGTATTATGGGGTGGCCGTATGTGAGTGTGTTAGCATGTTTCACTAGGATGTAGGATAAATCTGTAATGTGAGCTACAAGTGTTTGTGCATCAGTGAATTATCAGCGCTCGTCAGATGATTTAACGAGCCTTTCAGCCTCCTCGCTCGTTACTGTGTGGAGTGAAGCAGCAGGCCTCCTTCCAGCTGACCTGCACTCTTCTGCTGAGAAACAGCAAAAATGAGGAGGAAGACAGATTTGAATCAGGGTTTATGCAAAAATCCAGCCGTCTCATCAGCCAAAATCACAGCGTGGGGCTGCGTGAGGCGCCAGCCTCGCTAATTAGATTAAGTGCCCAAATTGTGCTTTGGTACCGTCATGACCACTGGCATGTAGTGTACTGGCAGAGGTGGGAAGTAACTCATTAACTACTCATCTACTCCACCTAATTACAGTTTTGAGGTTCTGAAACTTGACTTATTTTAGTTCCTTTTTGGGGACTTTCTACTTTCAGAGGGAAACTCTGCTGCATGCTTTGATGAAGATTCTCAGTCATCCAGGCAGGTAAGTGAACTGTATGAAACCGAGCCAGGTCAACCAGATTCAAGCTTTTAATCCTGAAACGTTTCACCATCCATCCAAACGGCTTCATCAGTCAGAAATGATGTTAAACCTCCAGTAACTACAGTAACTATGGTGTCACATCACAGCTAACCTACACTTCCAAATAAATAGATGCATTATCCAGTTTATTTGAATAACGCATGATGTTAAATGCAATATTCAAATTTCAAACAATGAATACATTTAAAAAAATAATTTTAAACTTCTAATTTTTAATGGTCTCCTGGTTGGATGATGACCTGTCCCCAATTTCTTGAGAAGGAGGACAGCAGCACTGTAGGTGGTGGTATTCCTTTACTTCCTTCTGTTTTGGTCTCTAAATATCTTTTCCCTTCTTTTTTTCTTTCCCCTCATCTATCCATACTTTCCATCTTTCTTCCCTGCATTTCTCTGTTATCCCTTTCTTCAATTCTTCCTTTCTTTTCCTGTTATGTCCCTGTTTCCATCCTTTTTTCTTTCTTTAATTTTCTTTTCTTTTAATTTTCCCCCCCTTTCCTTGTCAAAGTCTGAAATTCCCCAAATTTCCACAACTTTGACATACGCGGTTTGATTCAGGAGTAAACTAAACTCTCGTCTTCACAGCGAGTACTTTTTACTTTCCATACTTTTGCTGCTACTGTAATACTTATTGTTTTGTATGTTTTATTTTGACTGTAATGCTTTTTATTATGTATGTTTCAATTTGACAGTAGGACTTTTTTTTTTTTTTTTTANTTTTTTTTTTTTTTTTTAATTTTCCCTATGAGGTTTTCCATCTAGCCCCTGCGATAGCGATCTGACCAGGTGAACCCCTCCCCTCGCCCTATGACCTCTGGGATAGGCTCCAGCCCCTCCTCCCTTGACCTTTAACAGGACAAACGGGTATAGAAAATGGATAGATGGATGGGTTTTCCATCTTGGTATTTTTACATTTACTTGTAAAACTTCTTCTACACCATCTCTGGTTGAAGCCCGTCATGACTTTTTTTTTCCCCTTCATCTTTCTTCTCACTAACTTACTTATCTTACTTATTAAACTCCAGCGTTAAAATGCTGTCATGTAACGTCGTGTTTTCACATTTTATTTTAAAAGCAGCAGAGGAAAAGCATCTGGAGCAGATCCATCACTGTGCACACGTATGGCTTTGATACCTTCTCACCATGTGCACAGATGTGAAAGCTGAGCTGAAACAAACTACGGCTGAGGGTCCAATCATCTGCCTTCAGGTCATGTTTTACACAAACTGTATGATTAAACATAGTTTATATGTTAATGCTGATTTTATTTTTACACTTTGGGCTTGCCTCACCAGAACATTTCCAGCTGAAGCAGCAGCAGAGCCGTCCTCTGTATCAGAGGAGTATTCCTCAGCGGCTGATGGTTGCAGTGGAGTTTAGGGGCTTTGGAAGCACAAATGCTATTAAAAATAATCTTTGTTTCTTTCCTGTGATCTCCTCCTTCTCCTCCTCCTCCTCCTCCTCCTCNCCTCCTCCTCCTCCTCCTCACTTTTTCTCCCTCCTCTCCTGGCCAGGAGTTAATACAGCTCAATGACGATTTTTCACTGTCACATCCTACTGCTGCATGCTCTGTCTGAAGAGAGAGACAGAGAGAGAAAGAGAGTGAAGGAGTGAGAAAGACTGAGAGAGGGGGGTTCCTTTAATATCCATTCGTTGATATGGGTTAACTTTGATTAGTTATCCAATTCATACAACTTCATCAGTTATCACTTAACTGATACATAAATCAAGTCAGCAATGATACATGATACATACATGAAGTACAACATTTCAGGTGTTATATGTTTTAAAAATTGATTTTAATGTACGGAACTGAAAAGCACATTTTTTAAAATGAATTTATGGTTGTTATATATCTGGAATGAGTTGTAATTCAGAATAACTTTCTACAGCTAACCCCGTCAGCCAGTGAGCGAGCATTCAGGTACAGACAGGAAGTTCTCCTATAGGAAGTGTCTGTGGAACGGACAGGTGGAATTTGGTGAAGGAAACATTATGATACGATTAAAACGCAAAGTCTAAAATGTACAGCGGAGAATTCAGACTTGTAGCGTCAGAGCGATAATACAAATAAAAAAGTAAAGCAAAGATGTAACAGAGTAAAATGATAAGTTTTTCTTCATAAATATACTCAAGTATGAGTTAAAAGTATCCTGCAATAAAACTACTCAGGAAAGTACAATTTTGTGAAANACTCAAGTATGAGTTAAAAGTATCCTGCAATAAAACTACTCAGGAAAGTACAATTTTGTGAAAAAAGTTACTTAAGTAAATGTAAGGGAGTAAATGGAACGTGTTACTACACACCTCTGCTTATAGCAGTACTCAGCAGTATAGTGATTATAGCAGTACTCAGCAGTATACTACAGTGATTATAGCAGTACTCAGCAGTATACTACAGTGATTATAGCAGTACTCAGCAGTATACTATAGTGATTATAGCAGTACTCAGTAGTATACTACAGTGTTTATAGCAGTACTCAGCAGTATACTACAGTGATTATAGCAGTACTCAGTAGTATACTACAGTACCTGGGCACACCAAACCTCCATGCTAAATGAAAGCAGCGCTCTTTGTGCTTTAGAATGTGAACTCTGATGTAATGTCTGCTGTGAGGAAATAAAAGGATGGTGGAGGTGAATCTCCCTCTCACACACACCAAACACACACACACACANACACACACACACACACACACACACACACACACACACACACACACACACACACACACACACTAAACACACAAACACACACACTCATATCAGTGATCCAAAATTTCACTTACATTCCAATTTAATACAGCCTATCATCAGCGGCCGGCTTTATCAGCTGTGATATATATACTTGCAGGCACAGAGAGATGGAGAGAAATAAGGAGGGAGGAGGAGGAGGAGGAGGAAGAG
>VXCM01008268.1:0-17571 GCA_014773175.1 Lucifuga dentata
AAATCTTAAATTCAAGTGACATGAAATTCAGCAGAATCTTTGCATGATTTGTATTGTGATATATATATTGATATGGATCAATATTAAAAAATATATATGGTGATTAAAAAAAAAATTCATATTGTCCAGCCCATTTTGACACTAAGTTTGGAGAGTTTTCTGCTCAGAGAGCTTTCTCACAGTTTCCGTATGCATGGAGTGCAAAGCAAAGAATGAGACTGGTTTTGCCTTTTGTTAAGCTTGGTAAATCCTCGCCTCGTACCCCTTTCTATGTAGATTCTGACCAATGAGCTGAACCTGCAGCAGACGGTTATCCACCAGGCCAGCCAGGCGCTCAACTGCTGCACGGATGAAGAGCATGGCAAAGGATCCCAGGTGGAGGCTGAGGCAGAGAGGCTGCTGCTGATAGCAAGTGAGTGCTAACGCATCGCTTCCCATGCTGCCAAATACCCGTGTAGTGCTGGACTGTAAATAACATCAGTGTTCTTGAGTGGTGAAGCCTGAGTCAACCTGAGTGTTTGATAGAAATTGAAATTTACTGTTCATTCATCGTCCCTGCGTGACTTGATGGAACTTGGAAAGAATGGCAAAAAAAAAAAAAGCTGTCCAGATTCTCGTGGGAATCTAATGGGTGGGTGAGGCGAGTGATCACCCTTCAGCTGGAATTTATTTTGCAAAATAGGAGAATTGGAGAACACGCATCTCTATGCTGTGTCTGTGTTCTCTCTGAACAACAGGAAGTCAGACTACTTATACCCCTCTGACTGCTGTGCAACTAACCTTTGAGTTTATGACCAGACAAATGATCACATCAGTGGTTTCTGTGACAAAACTTTGTGTCTGATCACTATTGATTTGATCAGGTCTGTTAATTTGTACTCATCAGTCTTCCCCATCACAGCAACAACAGGACTTTAACAAACATCCACATAGACACGTCACTATTTTTCCTTCTAATTACAACTGGCAAAGGACATGACATAATACAGACTGAGAATTTTCCATTGCAAGATGTGCAAAGCTGATGGAGACTTGTTCTTAAAGCTTAAAGGACCATACCATCCATTTTGCATGTTTGAGCCTAATATATTCAGTTTTCATACATGTAACATTACTGACAATCATTTCCCAAAGCATACTACTGGAACAGTGAATTAAAAATGTTTTTCCTACCTTCCAGACCTCCATTGGTTTCAGTTCATTCTGGTACGTTATTAAAATCAACTTATTGATACTTCAGACATTCTTGGGATAGGTAATCCATCATCACCAACAAGACATATATTCAGCTTTTTTTTTAGAAGTTACGTAATTTTAGCGTTTAAGCGCAATAAAAAGCGTGGAGTGAATGTATGCCTCCACCAGGGAATATAGTCCCAAAAGAAGATCAGCCTTTATGGAAAAATTTAAAGGACCATGACTTCATAAAGCTGCGTAACTATTATCAGGAGAAACATGGATTTTTAAGGTGGGTGTATCGCTTGAATGTTTGATTTTGAAAGATTAAGAGATNGAAACATGGATTTTTAAGGTGGGTGTATCGCTTGAATGTTTGATTTTGAAAGATTAAGAGATTTTGTAAAATATCAGGCAAGCTGAAATACAGTTTTATCCTTTGGGAAATGATTGTCAGTAACATATTGTGTATGAAAATTGAATATATTAGGCTCAAACATGTAAAATGGGTGGTATGGTCCTTTAAGGTTGTAATTTTCTGTTAAAAGAGCTACTAAATGTTGACTTATATTGGTAATTATTTGTGCAGCTGATTTTGTGTGTGTGTGTGTACTTAAATTAGGTCAGTTTGTTTTTTGTTTTTTGTTTTTTTTTTTTTTACATTGACGTTTGAGTATCTATTGATCAGAAAAGCCTACTTCTATCTACTGTCAGTAGATAGTCCAGTACTGCACAGTAAAAACTCCTACTGCAGTGAATCCTTCTCACATTTTCTTTCGTTTGATTTGTTTCAGCGGAGAGGAGGGAGGCACTGAAGGCAGAGCTGGACCATCTAAAGGGTGAGGGCCCGGCGGGCCACAAAAAGGCCCCCATGGGCTCCAAAGCAGCAGAACACACCAGTGCCTCCGCCTCAAAGGGCTCCATCACCCTGCAGGAGCTCCGTCTGCCTCTGAAGGCAGACTTTGTTTGCTCCACTGCCAACAAACCAGGTAAGATCAGACTTTATAACCAGTTAGTGTGTCTGATTTCTAAAACTCAGCAGTAACAGCGTCTGTGGCTCCGTCATTTAAAGGAACATGCCAATGTTTTCAACATAATAAGTCCTCACTGATGCTTACTATTGTCCATGAATGAATGAATTAAATCTTTATTTTTGTGTCTTATCTTTTATGGCCCATCCCCCCTGGTGTTACAAGACAGTTTTTATACAAACACAACTTTAACAGTTCCTTATTTAAACTTATACAAACAGTTTTTACCAGTATAGTGCATGTTTTCTCAAACTCCATGCTTTCTCCAAATAATCTGCAAATAAAAATACATATTTCTTTCACACATACATTTTAAAATCTTGTAGTCCTCCATCAAAAAAAAATAATTATATCCATCATGGTCCATGTTGTTAAACAAGCCAGTTCTTCTGACATGATGCATAGGACAGTAAAGAACAAAATGGATTTAATTTTCAACTTCCTGTAAATCACAAAGGGGGTGGAGTTTGTTTTGGTCTTGGACACCAAGTCACCAAAGCTAACTTGGTGAAATCATGTTATTGAATTATTATTATTATTATTATTATTATTATTATTAATAGAATCATTATTCTTTCTGTTCTTCCAGATTCGACCAAACATTCCTTCTTTATCATGATTCGAGCTGGAGCAGAAAACACGGTGGCCACTCCGTTAGCAAGCACACACACTGGCATCAGCGGAGACACACTCACCTTCACCACCAAGTTCACCATGTGAGCATGACCAAATGCCTGTTACTCACCTATTATTACTGTGACTGGACTATTGCTCATCATTTTCATCCATCTTTGTACTTTGCTTTGGTTGTGTTTCTGTTTATTTGTAAGTCGTTTTAATGATTAATTGATCAGTACTACATTGTCTGTGGTAACAAAATGGGTTTATAATAATAATCATCATCACACAACATTTTAATTAGTGACAGTAAATACCTGTTCATCTTCAGATCTGATGTGTCCAGCGACTTTGAAATTGACATTGAGGTCTATTGCCTGGTGAGTATCAAACATTATGACGCCTGAATCATGTCCAGAGTTTTGATGCTCATATTTCTGACCACATCTTTAATACTTCTGCTACTTTGGTAGCAGAAGCATTACTTCCTTCTGGGAAGCTGAAATGTCTTTATATTCACTTATTATAATAATAATAATAATAATAATAACCTTTATTTGTATAGCACCTTTCATATAGAAATGCAGCTCAAAGTGCTTTACAAGACATGAAAAGTCTAATAGTTAGAACAAGCCTAATAAAAGTAAAGGACAATAAGAGTGCATGAGTATATAATGACTTTACTCAGATATTTGAGCGAGCCTGTTAAAATGAGAATTAAAGTTTAAATCAGTCTAAAATCTAAGTCGGTAACTTATGTTTTGATCTATTTGGTAAGACAACCGAACCTAGAAAGCAGTTTGTCTCTTTCTGTCTTTGGTCCAACTAGGAGGATCTCAGTTTTTTCCCTCGTTAAGTTTTAGAAGGTTTTTTCCCATTCAGCTGTTGATGTCAGTCAGACAGGCCATGCGTGTGCTGAGAGCGCCGGGGTCAGACGGAAATGTACAGCTGTGTGTCATCAGCATAGCATGATAATTAACATTATGATGTTTGATGATGTTACCAAGAGGAAGCATGTATGAGGAGAAGAGAATCGGGCCAAGGATGCTTCCTTGAGGGATACCATAATTTAGGTCGGTGGTCTGAGACACATTGGGAACACAGACTGGTATGCTAACAATTTATGCTAATTTTAGCTAACAAAACTACTACATATGTTGACAAAAAACTGAGACAGATAAGAGCGGAACCATTTCAGTATATTTCCAGAGAGACCCACCCATTTATCTAGCCTATCAATCAGGATGTCATGGTCAACGTGTCGAAGGATGCTCTGAGATCTAAGAGAATCAAGACTTTTATTTGTGTCTGCAGTAATCCTCAGTCACTACTTTACATAGGGCCGTTTCTGTGCTGTGCTTTGGGCAAAAGCCAGACTGGAGCTTATCTAAGTTATTATTGTTCAGATGAGCATAAAGTTGATTAAGAACCATTTTTTCTAGCAGTTTACCAAGGAAAGAAAGATTGGAGATGGTCTGTAGTTATCAGCACTATTCAGGTTGTTTCTTAAGGAGAGGTTTGACTCCAGTGACTCTAAAGATGTTAGAAAAAAGGTTTTGCAAGGAAATGCAGGCAGTCATCAGCATATTGTCAGGTTTTCATGTCAGTTTGTGGTATCGTGCTCTGTAACTTCACCGCAGCACAAACTAGACCGTGATGTTAAGCAGGACTCGTGCCAGTCGTTGTTACGGTGTCCTTCTCTGGCTTGTTGTCTTTCCTGGGTGATATATTTTATATTTTGATAACTGCTGCATAACCATTTACTTCATGTAAAGCTGCCTTAAATTACTGATTTATTACGTGTGATGTCCATGTTAGGTGCAAAAGCGTGAACTCTTCCCTGACAAGAAGAAGAAACCCAACAAGTCAAAGGTAATTAAGCCCACTTTACCCAATGAAAAGCACGTTGTCACAGAAAGATGCGTTATAATGCTTAAAAAGTGTGTGTATGTGTGTGTTCAGATAGTCTGGAGACAGGTACAAGAGGCGCATGATTTGTGTATGTCGGTATGGAGAGCTTCTATATCAAATCCCTCACATGTTGATGGACGTACACGTGTTGGTGGGCGTGCACTGTGGATGCATGTTTTCCAACACTTTGGAGAGGTTGAAAGTATTTGATTTAGTGAAAATGTTCCTCAAGCAAATTATGATTTGTAATATTTTCGTATTTTCAGGCTATCACCCCAAAGAGATTCCTCGCCATTACTGTAAGAAGTTTAATTTATTCCTGCTGCACAAATTCTTATCTCTTCCTTCTTCTGATGAATGATAAATTAGAATAATTTCATTGGAGTGTCTGACTTTGTGGTTCAATTTGTTCCTTCTTTTTTTTTTTTTTTTTTTTTTTTTTCTGCCAGAAAACTGCCCAGACTCCAGGTGCGTCAAACCATTTTCAAACAAGTCACATATGACAGAAACCTCACGCATGACAGGATCATGTCCAGTGAAATCCATGATTGTGAGGTTTTTATGTTCTAATTGTCGTGTCTCTGCAGTCATGGCCAGCCCAGGAGGTCCCAGCGCTGTCCGCACCAGTAACTTTGTCCTGGTCGGATCACACAAGCTCACTCTGTCCTCTATCGGGAAAAATCAATTTCCTTTGGAAAAGGTACGACTCTTTCCTTTTCTTCTGCATGGATGACGTGTCTGTCATGTCAATGCTGCTGTCTGAAAACACAGCTGACATGTGTGAAGCTGACTGACTAGCATCCGTCATGTCTGTGTGCATGTCATGACTGTACATGTCATGACTGTGTACGTATCATATCTGTGTACATGTCATGTCTGTACATGTCATGTCATAACTGTGTATGTCATGCCTACATGTCATGTCTGTACATGTCATGTCATAACTGTGTATGTCATGCCTACATGTCATGTCTGTGTACATGTCATGACTGTATACATATCATATCTGTGTACATGTCGTGACTGTATACATATCATATCTGTGTACATGTCGTGACTGTATACATATCATATTTGTGTACATGTCATGACTGTGTACATGTCGTGACTGTATACATATCATATTTGTGTACATGTCATGTCTGCTTGTCATGTCTGTACATGTCATGACTGTATACATATCATATCTGTGTACATGTCGTGACTGTATACATATCATATTTGTGTACGTGTCATGACTGTGTACATGTCGTGACTGTATACATATCATATTTGTGTACATGTCATGTCTGCTTGTCATGTCTGTACATGTCATGACTGTATACATATCATATCTGTGTACATGTCGTGACTGTATACATATCATATTTGTGTACGTCATGACTGTGTACATGTCATGTCTGCATGTCATGTCTGTGTACATGTCATGTCTGTGTACATGTCATGTCTACATGTCATGACTGTACATGTCATATGTGTATATGTCATGTCTACATGTCATGACTGTGTCTTGCCTGTATGTTTTGGCTGTGTACATGTCAAGGCTGTGTGTGTGCAAGTCGTGTGTACATGCTACATGAAGACTCAGTAACATGTATGTTGTGATATGACTGTGTCCTCTGCCTGAACGCTGATTCACTTGCCTTGATATCTTTGTTTTAGATCATGTATGAAGCAAATGAAAGAGAACTGCTCAGTGGCATGTTTCATACCAAGGTTATTACTGCTCTATTGTCATTTTTTCTTGGGAAAGGCTGACGAGGGAAATTCTTTTTCACACTAACTCCTGCTGAATCTTCAGCTTTGCTTGATTTCATTCCATTGGGTCACTTTTTAACGTATAAGTCTGAATATTTGAGCCTTTCTGAGTTGCTGACACGGTGCAGCTTGTGATGAAATCTTTGCTGTGTGTGAAGGTGCCGTTCCTGTGTCCTCTGGAGGGCCACATTTATCTCAAGATGCAGTGTGAGGTTGGCTCAAAGGTGGAGGAGAGGGGCTTCCTGGTGAGCGAGCGACGCTGGAGTCGCCGTTAACGTCTCTGCTACTTCGCAATTCCAGTATTACAGCAATTCACGTACAACAAAGACAACCTTAATCTTTTTCCCCTCAGACCATGTTTGAAGATGTCAGCGGGTTTGGAGCCTGGCACAGGAGGTGGTGTGTCCTGTCAGGGTACTGCATCTCCTACTGGACTTACCCAGACGATGAGAAACGCAAGGTAACCGACCTACACTGTTGGTTTACAACAGAGCTCTTCAGTTACTTTGTTGTGAGGGCCAGATTCTCCAGATGTAAAATGTACGGGGGTCACCAGGGTCAGACTGGGATCCTGTTTTTACCAGGATCTTTAAGGCAGTGGTCTTCAACCTGTGGTACGTGTACCCCTAGGGGTACGTACAAGGATCCCAGGAATTTTTTTTTTTTTTTTTTTTNTATGTGTACATGTCGTGACTTTTTTTCACCAGCCACTGTGAAATATGACTACTGACCATCCGTCTGCTCAATTGATTGCATGTTGTGGCTTTAATATAGAGACAAGTGTTACATGAATTGATTCCTAGTTTTCTTTAGAAATCTATATTAGTATTGATGTTGTTGTTTTATGATAATTCTAATAGATAATAATATACATTTAAATAAAAAAANTATTAGTATTGATGTTGTTGTTTTATGATAATTCTAATAGATAATAATATACATTTAAATAAAAAAAAAAAGATTTTAACACATTTTTTGATAGACGCAGTTGCTTGGATATTAGGGGGTACTTCAGGAGGCTTTGAAATTCATAGGGGGTCCTCAGGCTCAAAAGGTTGAAGAGCACTGCTTTAAGGTGTCTAGCGGGGGGGATAGGAATTTAGCCAGACGAAAATGCCAATGGTGCCAGACGTGGGGCAAATAAGTCCATTGTTCCTCCATACCTAGAAAATTATTTGTTTTGTTTAAGTTCATCTATAAAGACAGTTTCTCTGTCTGACACCAACATCTGTCAAACCCAGCTCTGTATGAAGCTGATATTCAGCAGGTTTATTGCTCAGGACCCAAGGACGTGCTGTGTCACATGTGAAGTTGTTCAGCGGTTCTCAAATTGAGCTATGCCGGTAAAAAGTAGTCTGCAGCAGGATACGCTCCGGTCCAGCACTCATCATAAACTGCTACGCACACATAAAGTCTGACCCAGTCTGAACACATCAGTGGGCGCTGCACTCATTTTAATTAATGTTATATTGTGCAGTGAGACTGGCTGCTCTCCCGATGGCCAGTCCAAACATTTTTCAGAGAAATGATCTGATCTTAATTGTGAACGCAGAAAACAACACATAATGCTGTGTATCAAAGTATCACATCAATTCAAAACGTGAAAAAAAAAAAAAAAAAAAAAAAAAATCAGTTTTGAAACATAAGTGCATAACAGTGAGCTGAAAATCCATCCTTCCTGACTTTGTCGTCCGTCAGCGCGTCCTCTAAAGCAGCTATCATGCATCTGTCAGTCTCAGCATCATGAATGGCTTTTTCTTTTCTACAACAAGGATCCCTGCAGCACGGAGGGAGGCTCTGCAGCCTCTCTGGCTCAGAAAGGACCGGACCATACAGCTCGTCTCTGCTGTTAGGTCCTGCTCTTTATGTCGGCGAGCTTCCGAGCCCGCTGGAAAATTATTTTCAGAGTTTTGGGTGCCCGCCTTCTCAAACTGTATTCTTTAATCACGGTGAGTGACTTGTTACAGGGCAAACATACTGGCTTTGTTGATATTTCTCAGTCCACTCATCACTGAATTTCTATTTTCAGCGTCGACTTTTCTCTTCTTTAAGCAGAGAGAGACGTTGTGTAGCTTTTTAAAACATGCTGAAAAGTTAACAGAGCAGCAGCGAGCAGTTCATGCTGAATCTGGCATCATCTGGGGCGGCATAAAGAGGAGGAAATACGACGGGATGCATTCTTTGGCAAAAAGAGTGTTTCGCAATTTTTTTAAAAACATTTTTATTTATTTATTTTTTTAACATAGCAAATTTAATGTTCAAAATAAATTGAAGGGCTGGATAAAACATAGCCAAGGGCCAGATTGGCTTGCGGGCCGTTATTTGAAGAGGAATGATTTAGACTTTTTATTTTGAAGTGTATTTTCTCTTGTTGTGTATAAGATAAGATAAATTTTATTAGTCCCACCCTGGGGAAATTCACTTGTTTACAGCAGCAGCTTTGGATTCAGAATATAAGAATATAAAAAGGACATACAAAAAATATAACTGTGCATCAGTTAAGTACAAGAAAATATAAAACAATATGTACATTAATGAAACAACTTAGACATGCTATATACATAAGTGAAACTGAAAGTGAAATTGAAACACTATATACAACATGGATTGCACAGCAGGAGAAATTGCACCTGGTTATTAATAATTACACCTAATATAAATGGATGTTTGCACAGTTCCAATAAATATAAATGCAACTTATTGTACATGACTTATGGTATTCAACAGCAGCAGACAGCAGGGTTACATCATGTTGTATCATTGAAGAGTCTTGACTGCTGTAGGGATGAAGGACCTGCAGTAGCGCTCCTTCTCACAGCGGGGGGGGAATCAGTCTGCTGCTGAAGGAGCTGCTCAGGTCCCTCACCTTCTCATACAGAGGGTGAGAGGTATCGTCCATGATGGATGTCAGCTTGACTAACATCTTCCTCTCACTCACCTCCTCTACAGAGTCCAGACAGCATCCCAGTTTGCCAGTATTCCCAGTTATTTTTATATGAAAATAGTAGGCCTGTGAATCAATTAAAATTATATATTAATCATGATTACTTTAACGTAAAGGTGTCTGCAGGTAAAAATCTCTCTCTGTGCTTTGTTCCTCTTTGTCAGAGTCCAAACGGTCGAATCAACCTGGCTAACTGCACCAGTAAGAAGGTGGAACCTGCCAACCGCGAGTTCTGTGCCAGGCCGAACACGTTTGAGCTCATCACCGTCAGACCACAACGAGACGACGACAAAGAGACGCTCGTCAGTCAGTGCAGGAACACCATGTGTGTCACCAAGTAAGTACCGTTGTTACCATGCCGAAACGCCTGATAACCGCCAGCTGAACCTCTGATTGTTTCTCCACGCAGAAACTGGCTGAGCGCCGACACCAAGGAGGAGAGGAACCTGTGGATGAGGAAGCTGAACCAGATTCTGGTGGATCTGCGTATGTGGCAGCCAGACTCGTGCTACAGACCTCTGTGACGCTTTCTGCCGTCAGGATACACGCAAATACCAGGTGCAATACAGAAAGATTTGTTTAAGATTTGTGCATATTTTAGAAGATAAGATAATCACACAATTACAGAATAAAGCCATATGTTTGAAACATTTCAGTATTTGGTGCAGGACGGGGCCTGAAAGCTGATATACTGTATATTACATCACCACAGTGGTATATGCTCCCATGTAACTAAGTTGACATTATTTTACGTTAATGCCTATAATTAGTCAGCTTTACATGATGCATGACTTTAAATAGTTTTTAAAGCTTAACTCTATATATAAACAGCACTGGACATACTGATACCTTTGCTATAAAGCATAAAGCAAGTGTTAATATAATTTTTGCAAGTACTTTCAAAGACTTCCTCAGTCAGATGCACAGATTCTTTTAGTACCATTTACACTCCAGTTTCAACACAGAACACATTTGCTTATCATGTGTGACTTTCAGTCTATGGAAATGTAAAGATTCCTTACACTCCTCATACAAAGAGTCAAAGAGTTGATATAAAGACAAAGGTGTGAATCATTCTTAAACAGAGTTTCCCATTATAATATTGCTTATTAAAAGTGGATGTTATAATATTTGCTCTGTATACCTACAGAAACATGCTGTTAGCTGTGCTTAAGCCCTCTGATATAAAACACTTCATCAGATGTCGAGGCTCCGTGTATCTGTCAAATAGGTCAGTATTGCAAGATGGAAATGTTATTTGACTGTACGACACAGAAAAGCTTCTTTCATTCGTCAGCTGTTTTTATTTATCGTCCCTGCCTGGAACATGCAGCGATGCAGCAGAAATTAAAGTTTCATTGCATTTTGTCACTACATATTTTGCTGAACAGAAACACAAAGAGCACGTTGTCCAGCTTTGCTCTGTAACAGGCTTTACAGCGATCTTGTGTTGCTAAGTATATTTTATTTGAGTTTCGGATAAAGAGAAAAGCTTTTTTTTTTTTTTTTTTTTTTGCTGTACGTTGATAATGAACATGAAGTTTGTACATATACAAGATGTTTTATGCTTTTCTTTTTTTTTGTACCATCTAATACATTTATTTCTTTACACACAAAAGATGTGCACAGGAAATGTTTCTTCAGGTGTTTTTGTGATAGTAAGACTAAAATAAATGCCTGCTTTGACCAAAATGGATGCCATTACTAATGTTTCTTATGCCTTCGTGTCTTTACGGCTGCATCATTCTGAAAGCTTTAAGAAACTTCATTTCACCAACAGAAACAAATGCTGATTGGATGATGGCACGCCTGAAGCAGGTGATCTCACAACATCAGTGAAGATCAGGAAAAACAGCCCTTGGAAAATGTCTGTGTGCCATTGTTTTCTGCAACATGCACATTAATCAGCTACTGTTAACTGATAAGTTCTGAGCCCAGCAGTCAAAATAGTATGTTACAGATAGTTACAAATAGTATGTGTCCTGCAGCAGCCAATTTTAATTTCTCTCCTGAAGAAATTACAAATACGCTTAAAGGACCATACCACCCATTTTGCATGAGCCTAATATATTCAATTTTCATACATTACTGACAATCATTTCCCAAAGGACAAAACTTTCAGCTTTCCTGATATTTTTCAAAATCTCTTAATCTTTCAAAATAAAATATTCAAGTGATATACCCACCTTAAAAATCCATGTTTCTCCTGCTAATAGTTACACAGCCTTATGAAGTCACGGCCCTTTAAATTTTTCCATAAATGCAGGTCTTCTTTTGGGACTATATTCCCCGGTGGAGGCATACATTCACTCCACGCTTTTTATTGAGCTTAAATGCTAAAATTACATAACTTCTAAAAAAAACCTGAATACACGTCTTGTTGGTGATGATGGATTACCTATCCCAAGAACGTTTCCAGTATCAACAAGTTGATTTTAATAGCAGAATGAACTGAAACCAATGGAGGTCTGGAAGGTAGGAAAAACATTTTTAATTCACTGTTCCAGTAGTATGCTTTGAGAAATGATTGTCAGTAACGTTACATGTGTGAAAATTGGATATATTAGGCTCAAACATGCAAAATGGGTGGTATGGTCCTTTAATGAAACAAGCTTGCGTTTGTCTGTGACGTCGTCGATCGTCTGAGTCCACATATTCCATTTTGGCGTTTTTTTTTTGGTNTGTCTGTGACGTCGTCGATCGTCTGAGTCCACATATTCCATTTTGGCGTTTTTTTTTTGGTCTCACTGCTCTTGCCTTTTCCACAGGCGCTGCCTCTGCTCATACAACCTGAACTTTGACCTTGATTTAAAGGCATCATCGTCGTCATCATCCTCACCTTTTCCCTACGACCTCTCCATCCAAACTACTATCAAGGTGAAGATCGTCTTATTCTGAAAGGACTTGGCTGAAAAAGTTGTTGCAGGAAATTTTTATCTTTCTTACAACCCTTGAACACGTCGCTGCTCGATTTGGACACGCATGCTACTATAGTTTTATTAGAAAATGAAGCATTGTATGGCAGTTTTACTGATTTAACTAATTATTTACACTGTTTTTCAAATCAAAAACACTTGTGCTGATAACATAATTGAAAAAAAAAACAAGGGTAAAATGAACAGAAGAGCAAGACAAATAAGTAAAAGGAAGGAGCAGAAGATAAATACAAGACAGTTAAGTTGAAGAAATTTTGATGTTTGTATACATTTTTTTTTTTTTTNACATTTTTTTTTTTTTTACTCATATGTTTGAGACTCAAAGCATTTAACAAATTCGAGAATTAACAAATTACAGTTAAATTGCTAAAACTGCCGTAAAGTGCTTCCTTTTCTAACGAACCTATAGTGGCAGGAAGTGATGCATGCTCGTGGTCCAAATCGGGCAGCGACAAACAGGAACTCATGCACGAAGCACTTCCTGTTCCAGCTGCTGACATCGTCTCCTCCACCTTCTTTTCCAAGCTGTTGCTAGAAAATCCAACAGAGACTTGAAACTACACCCACGTCCTTATGGCAAAAACTATTTTCACAAAGATTAAAGAGTAGAAATCCTTGGTCTTTATTGTTTGTAAAATTAATCATAGAAAAAAACACTACAAAGAAAAAAAGACAGCAACAAAGAGTAGAGTTGTGTCATTTTTCCAGTTAGGCTTGTGATTATTTAAGCTGAATAAATGGGGAAGTAAAGCGATCCTGACAGGCTGAGGGCCGATTCTCACGTCAGACATGGAACGTATCGTGATGAAACACTTCACAGAGACGTCATGAGCAGCACTGACAGTGACTATTAGGAATCAGCTCGTTTATGGAGAAAAATAAAACAGAAAAAAAGCATATATAAGCCCGTAACTGATGCAGGTTTCAATCCACGGCATGCTAACTAGGAGCAGAGAGCCCCAGTTCCATCTGAAACATTAAACCCTCAACACGTGATTATCATGCGAAACTTTCAGTTAGGTTCAGTCTGTGCTTCCATAATTCACTGAGGATGAGGAGGATGAAGAGTGAAATCTAAGCCAGCATCAGCTAGGAGATAAAATACAACAGAGTGTTAGGATATTATAATGACTTTACCTTAGTGTAGAAGACTAAGCTGCTTAATCTCTCCATCGAGTGTTAGATGTTATTTGTGTTAAATGCAACATGCAGAAAATGTCGTACAAAATGGCAGAAAAAGGTTGGAGGACGGTCCCGTCAGCGCCGCGACTCAAAGCTCCCAACATACTCATGTCTCAGTCATTTTATTGGCATTGAAGCTTAGCAGAAGTTTTCTGGGACATTTATACAGTCAGACATGAGAGAGTGAAGACGTGATGGAGGGAAAGGTGGTGTGGTCAAACATGGCCGCCGCTCTCAGAAGCTGTTGAGTTCAGCCATGGTCTGGTCCAGCGTGGCGTGCAGCTCCACGTTCTCCTTCTTCGCCTTCATCAGCATCTCTGGCAGAGGATGGAAAACAGGCGAAGTCAAGAGCAGAGCCAAAGAATGTGGAGGCGGGTTTCATCATCCATCCATCCAGCATCCATCCATCATCCAATCATCCATCCATCAATCATCCATCCATCATCCATCCATCCATCCATCATCCATCTATCCATCCATCATCATCCATCCATCAGTCATCCAACATCATCCATCCTGTCCATCTACCATCCATCTATCCATTCATCCCCATCCATCCATCCATCATCTATCCATAATCCATCTATCATCCATCCATCCATCCATCATCTATCCATAATCCATCTATCTATCATCCATCCATCATCATCTATCCATCATCCATCCATCTATCCATCATCCATCCATCCATCATCCATCTATCCATCCATCAATCATCCATCCATCATCCATCCATCCATCCATCATCCATCTATCCATCCATCATCATCCATCCATCAGTCATCCAACATCATCCATCCTGTCCATCTACCATCCATCTATCCATTCATCCCCATCCATCCATCCATCATCTATCCATAATCCATCTATCATCCATCCATCCATCCATCATCTATCCATAATCCATCTATCTATCATCCATCCATCATCATCTATCCATCATCCATCCATCTATCCATCATCCATCCATCCATCATCCATCTATCCATCCATCAATCATCCATCCATCATCCATCCATCCATCCTCCATCTATCCATCCATCATCCAACATCATCCATCCTGTCCATCCACCATCCATCTATCCATTCATCCCCATCCATCCATCATCTATCCATAATCCATCTATCTATCATCCATCCATCCATCCATCATCTATCCATAATCCATCTATCTATCATCCATCCATCCTCATCTATCCATCATCCATCCATCTATCCATCATCCATCCATCCATCATCCATCTATCCATCCATCAATCATCCATCCATCATCCATCCATCCATCCTCCATCTATCCATCCATCATCCAACATCATCCATCCTGTCCATCCACCATCCATCTATCCATTCATCCCCATCCATCCATCATCTATCCATAATCCATCTATCTATCATCCATCCATCCATCCATCATCTATCCATAATCCATCTATCTATCATCCATCCATCCATCCATCATCTATCCATAATCCATCTATCTATCATCCATCCATCCATCCATCATCTATCCATAATCCATCTATCTATCATCCATCCATCCATCCATCATCTATCCATAATCCATCTATCTATCATCCATCCATCCATCCATCATCTATCCATAATCCATCTATCTATCATCCATCCATCCATCCATCATCTATCCATAATCCATCTATCTATCATCCATCCATCCATCCATCATCTATCCATAATCCATCTATCTATCATCCATCCATCCATCCATCATCTATCCATAATCCATCTATCTATCATCCATCCATCCATCCATCATCTATCCATAATCCATCTATCTATCATCCATCCATCCATCCATCATCTATCCATAATCCATCTATCTATCATCCATCCATCATCTCCATCCATCATCATCTATCCATCCATCCATCCATCATCCAGCCATTATCCATCATCATCTATCCATCATCCAGTCATCATTCAACCATCCATCAATCCATCATCCACCATCTATACATCCATCATCCATCCACCAATCCATAATTCATCCATCTATCATACCAGGGGTTTTCAGACTGGTACTGTCTGCCTCCCCTCAGACAAAATCCAGGCAACTCCCCCCCCCCCCCCCNAAAAAAAAAAAAAAAGTACCATTAAATCAGTGTTGGTATGCATTTAGGTAGGGGTGTGTGTGAGTGTGTGTGTATTTCTTGCAGCAGGTGTCTCTCCTTTCCACTCAGCTGTGTTCACATTGAACAATCTCAGGTCTGCAAAATTTCACTGCAAATTACATTTATTACAGTGGAACCTGTGGGAGACGGGGGGGTGTCCAGGTAAGGCAGATTCAATTATCAAAGGGAGAGAGACAGAGGAGGAGGAGGAAGAGAGGGATGGAAATGAAGAGAGAAAGTCTCTGAAACTGAGCTTTACGTGTTACACATTTCTGCTGTGTAACACGTATGTGCTGCCCTGTTCATATGTAAGTATGTATCAGTAGCCTCCAACTAGAATCTTTGACAATACAAGATCTCAAATTAATAAAGCGCAAATTTAAATACACACACACACTAACACACACATCAATTCCGGTCAACGACTCTCCCTCTGTGCCTCTGGAATGCAGCAACGCCCCCTAGGGAGGCGTGTCTCTGACACCTCTGATCCAGGCGTTATCCTGTGTGGGGTCAGAGTTCACACCGTCCATCACAGACAGACAAACTCATCCACACCCACAGACAGCCTGGTTTACACTTTCCACGTACGTGAACACTATGTCTTGGTGTCCGCTTGGAGGATGCGTCCAACACACACTGGTTTTATGTTTAATGTAGCAGAGACGCTCAGGAGGGAATTAACAGGGAAACACACACACTTCCTGTCTGTTGCGCCTTTACAAATCGCTCTCGTAGTTCTTCCACTTATTCCTGCACAAACTTTCCTCTCTTCCCAGTGTTTGTTTTAATTATACAGTTATTATCGTTATAATCGTGCTCTCAAACTGATAGACGAGTCTGGCAGCAAAATAACACAACTTCTACAAATATGGGCGGATCTCCTCACAACCTCTCTCCAAGTGCTGCAGAGCGTACGCAGTCGCCCGATGAAGTTCTTCAGCTGTTTCTGTGTTTTTGATGAATACAATTAAAACGACACACTGAGTTTGTCTGGTTTCAACGAGAACCATCGTTAACTTTTTAAAGCACAACTTTACATCTAAAAGTCTGAGCTTTTTCCTTCTCCATGATTAGCGTGAGCACATAACGTTAGCCACAGGAAGTGAAGGAAAAACAAAAACATTAGCATAGCTTCAGGAAGTGAAAACATGGATGCATTAATAGCGTTAATTTTTTTTAATCCATTAAACAGTCTACATTAATTAATGAAGCTATATGATTTTTTTTTTTTTTTTTTTTNTTTTTTTTTTTTTTTTTTTGGCTTTTCATGACTAACTGGTTGGCCTCTCCTGATCTACAAGTTGATTTTAATAATGTACTGGAATGAACTGTCTGGAAGGTAGGAAAAACAATTCTAATATCTACTGCTCCAGTAGTACATTTTGGAAGATGTTTGGCAGTAATGTAACATGCATGTGGATTGTATTAATTGAGTTCAAACATGCAAAATCAGGCATATAATAATAATAATAATAATAATAATAATAATAATAATTCAGATGTATATCCTATGATGGACTATCAGCAGGTTCAGAATCATGTTCATGGTGTCACAACAACCACCATGTGTAGCTAAGATGATGCAGATTCAGCAGAATAAAACTGTTATGACATGTTTTCAGCAGTTATGAATGTATATTAGATGCAGAAGACGATCATGTCTGCATAAATCTTAGCACACATCTGATTTCAGGGAAACGACAGTAAAAGTCTGGATTTCGGTAGGAAGAAAAGGCTGAAGAGGACCGCTGGGCCTCAGAGGTTTGAGCTTCTTCATCTTCATTCAACACGTCATCGTGATAAAGTGCTTTTTTTCGTTTTTTGCCTGAACGTATAGTGGTTTTCTTTCAGAAACAGAAATATAATTAAAAAAAAAAAAAAAA
>VXCM01008268.1:18364-36081 GCA_014773175.1 Lucifuga dentata
GCAAAATATCAGGAAAGCTGAAATACAGTTTTATCCTTTGGGAAATGATTGTCAGTAACGTAACATGTATGAAAATTGAATATGTTAGGATCAAACATGCAAAATGGTGGTATGGTCCTTTAACTTAAAAATTAAAACATTAAAAAAAAAAACTTTCTGTTCCCATCATGTTAACAATGAAATCCATCTTTGAGAAACAGGTGATCAGCTTCACCTGTCAGCAAAGCTTTTGATCGTAACGCGTGTTAACACCTGATGGATGGAGAAAGTACATTCAGCATGAAGAGATGTCATGTGATCATTCATCATAAAAGTAGAAAATAACCAGCCTGTCTGATCAAACATTCCAACATCCTAAGCCTGATTCCTAACTTTGATCCAGAATCTTTCCACCGACCAACGATTGGCATCTTCAGCGCTCTGCAGTCTGAGGAAGACGAGCTGTAAATATTCACAGTATGAAACGTGTTGTGAAGAAAACCCGAAAAGCACTTTGTGTGTGCTGCAGATCATAAGAATCCAGCTGAATCATTCAGAGTGAGTAATTCAGAGTTCAACGAGTCCGAGTCAAATCATTCAAGTCACATCAATTACAATGGAGTCAAAGTCAGGTCGACTCCAAGCAAACACATTAACATACACACAGAGAAAACATCCCACCCACCCACACACACCCACACACACACAGAAACGAGCGCTGACAGGAGAGCGGACAAACGCGTTTTTCATTTGAGGGATCACGATGGATCACATGTTCTGCTTACGTGCAGCTTCTTCTTCATCTAAAAGTCTTCATCAGCCAAACTGTCACAGGGTGCTCAGACCTCCACATCACCGTTACTTTTACACAATATGCTGAGGTATTTTCAATTTATTCCATAGCAACATATAAATCCTGCTGCTGTACCAGACTGACCTTTAACTGCCCTTTAACCTTTAATGTGACGTAAAAAGTCTACCGAACTCAAATCCACAGGACTATAAACAGACTATAAATGCAGCTTTTAATATACATGTAATATAAGTGTATGGAGCATAACGTCCTTCACTGAGAGCTCATAGTAACATAAAGGCTGAGATGAAGGTTGGTGAAACTCTTTTTATTGGAGGTTCGTACAGAGGAGCTCCGTCACTTTCCACTAAGACACTGTCAGAAATGTTAGAAATGACCTGTGACCGTGTGATCACAGAGTAATTAAATAATATGCATACTATGATGTTGTAAAAAGACAGTTTAAAATGTTATATTATTATTTTCCCTTGGAACAATCACCATCGTCAGTGTCTTCTGGTCCAACTAACCCGAGGTTAAAATCACCCTGATATCGGGCCAATATCGAGCCGATATCAGGCCAATGTCGGGCTGATATCAAGCCAATATTGGGTGATATCGAGCCGATATTAGGTGATATTGAGCCAATATCGGGCCAATATCAACCCAATATTGAGTGGTGTCGGGCCGATATCAACCCAATATCAGGTGATGTTGGGCTGATATCAGGCCGATATTATCGGGCTGATATAGGGCCGATATCAGCCCGATATCAGGCTGATGGGAACACTTAATTAAGTTTTGCTTTACAAACAGCCATCCTCTCCCTCAATCATCATAGCATCGTTTGATTTTTAATGTAAAAACCAGTCATGGAAAGTTGTCCAGATCAGGAAAAACCTTACATGTAACCTGCTGTGACAGAAAGACCCACAGACACAGATTCACTTCTTCATTCAGTTTCTTTAACAGAATAACAAGTACAGAAAGGATAAAGCAAGGAGTGATTCAGAGACGCAGTAACAACATGAAGATGTGACCGTTTACTGAAGGCAGATTAAAAAGAAGGAAATCAGACAAATACGCTGAAAAAAGTGCTGAAAACAGAGGCAATGAGAACAAGAAAAGATCTGAAGAACAGAAAGATACATCAAACAAAATCAGACAGAATTAAACAGAATTAGACAGACAGGAATAGAAAACAGACGAAGAAAAGATCAAACCAATAAGATGTTCAGCAGTCCAGAGATCAGAGCTCGACAGCACGGCAGAGCCTTCACACACTCAGCTGGAAATAAAGGAGCAGACGTCAAGGTGAAGCGTTTTGTATCTTAAAGGATCAAACCAGCAATCATGCATGATTGAGCCCAATATATATAGAACCTGCATATATGTTACGTTACTGACAAACCAATTTCCAAAACATGAAAAACCGTATTTTTAATTTTCCTGTTATTTTTTTCAAATCGCCAAATCTTTCTAAATCAAATGTTCAGGTGATACACTCACACCTTAAAATTCAATGTTTTGCCTTCTAACACTTATGCACGATTGTTGAAAGTATGGTCATTTTAATTCCTCCGTAAAAAGCCGTCTTCTCCTGGGACTACATTTCCTGGCAGAGAAATACATCATCTTCTGTGCCACTCCATGTTGGATCGGTTAAATAACGTTACTTGGGCCAAAATCCTAATAGACATCTTGTTCGCTGTGATGGATTATGTATCTCAAGCGTGTTTCAAGTCTCTACAAGCTGATTTTAATAGTGTACTGGAATGAACTGAAACCAGTGGCAGTCTGGAAGGTAGGAAAAGCTATTCTAAAATGAACCACAGAAGTAGTACATTTTGGGAAATGGTTGTCACTAACTTAACATATATCTGGATTGTTTATATTGGGCTGAAACAATCACTGGTATGGTCCTTTAAATCATGTCAGCGAGAGAATAACAAAGCTTAAGTAGAATCAGAACACAAGTCAGCTGACGCTCATTCATCCATCAGCAGGATTCAAACACAACACGCTAACGTCAACGAATCTAAGCAACACACGCTAACGTTAACAAATCTAAGCAACACACGCTAACGCCAACGAATCTAAACAACACACGCTGACGCTAATGAATCCAAGCAACACCAGCTAACGTGAATGAATCCAAACATGCTAATGTTAATGAATCCAAGCAACACATGCTAACATTAATGAATCCAAACATGCTAATGTTAATGAATCCAAGCAACACATGCTAACGTTAATGAATCCAAGCAACGTTAACAAACCCAAGCAACACACGCTAACATAATAACGAATCCAACAAAAACACGCTAATGTTAACAAATCCAAGCAACACACGCTAACATTAATGAATTCAAGCAACACACTAATGTAACAATGAATCCAAGCAACACATGCTAACGTTAACAAATCCAAGCAACACACGCTAATGTTAATGAATCTAAATAACACACGCTGACGCTAATGCATCCAACCAGCATAATGAATCCAACCAACACATGCTGACGTTAACGAACACAATCAACACACAGAAATGCAGCAACGAACTCATGTTATATCAGCAAAATTGCATCCAACAGATCCACATCACTCTCTCCTAAAGTACAAATCACATATGTGATGTAATACCAGTGATGAAGTATTTTATATGATTTGATATGTAAAGTAAGAATAAGATGAAATTCACTACTATAGCATGTTGTGATGCAGGATCACCATACACACATTATGTGCTAATAAAGTTCATCACCTGACCCAGCTGTACCTCTCAGCATTTGTTCAGGAGATTTCGTGCTGATGTCACACGTATGAACAAATCAAAATACAACCTTAACTGACGTAGTGAAACCTTTAAACTCAATCCACTCAGCAGACTTAAAGTACAAATCATTAAACTTAAACTCTGTATAGTCTACGTAAATCAAAGATGGCACAGAATGCTTTCCTTCTTAAAAAAGAAGAAAAAAAAAACCCACACCAACGANTCAAATTATTGCATTTGAAGAAACTGACTGGAAGTATCAATCAAATATATTGAACATGTGGGGCAAATTCAATTTAAGACATCTAAGAAAATAAAACCCATTTTACTCAAATTTCATACCGAAGAAATTTACCGTCAGGATGAAACATTTTAGTGTTTAAATTCAAAATCAAAATCACGTTTTCTGCTTTCATTTCTTCCCTGTAGTTTCCCAAACATGATGGATCAACCTGTTAACCTGCACTTTTTAGCTCAGGTTAAGGTTTTTGGCTTGTTGCTATGGCAACAGCTCCATATAAAGTTTAGCCAGCTCGGAAGAAGAAAAAGAGTTCCAGTTTTCCTTGTAAGAAGACCAAGGCCCTGAAAACGAACGGAGCTGCTGAGTGTGAACAGGAATAAAATGAACGCAGCAAATCGTGCAGCAGATTGCTTATGATTTCATGCTTCAGAGATTAAAATAAAGCTGCTATAAAGCGTGAAATTTGAGCTTTAGTGAAAATAGCATCAGAAGTTTTGGCTTCATTTCACCACTTTAACACTGGCCTTGTCACAAAATGTTTGTGTGCATTAGATAATGACCTATTGATTTTATTAAAGGACCATACCACCATTTTGCATGTTTGAGCCTAATATATTCAATTTTCATACATGTAACGTTACTGACAATCATTTCTCAAAGCATACTACTGGAACGGTGAATTAAAAATGTTTTTCCTACCTTCCAGACCTCCATTGGTTTCAGTTCATTCTGCTATTAAAATCAACTTGTTGATACTTGAAACGTTCTTGGGATAGGTAATCCATCATCACCAACAAGACGTGTATTCAGGTTTTTTTTAAAAGTTATGTAATTTTAGTGTTTAAGCTCAATAAAAAGCGTGGAGTGAATGTATGCCTCCACCGGGGAATATAGTCCCAAAAGAAGACCTGCGTTTATGGAAAAATTTAAAGGACCGTGACTTCATAAGGCTGTGTAACTATTAGCAGGAGAAACATGGATTTTTAAGGTGGGTGTATCACTTGAATATTTGATTTTGAAAGATTAAGAGATTTTGCAAAATATCAGGAAAGCTGAAATACGGTTTTATCCTTTAAATACTGTCAGTAACATAACACGTATGAAAGTTAAATATATTAGGCTCAAACATGCAAAATGGTCCTTTAATCCCAACTTTTGTGTACGATAAGCTGAAAGCAGCTTTCAGGCCTTTTTAGTTTTCATACAACCTTTATCTCACACACATTTAAAATATAAACTACAATGCTTTTAGAATGTATTTGTACCCAGCTGATCACATTCATACAGCTAAACTCAAAAAGGCTTAATAACTCTTCTAGCATCAGACCAAACAAACAAACAAACATGCAATTATCAAAATTCAGCCGAGTCAAATCGAGTTTAGTAAGACTTGTTTTACGCTGAAATATTAAAAATTACAGCAACCAGACAGCAACAACAAAGTTCTTTTTAGGCAAATTCAGGTCACAGTGGCAAGCTCATTATGCATGCGTCTCACTCAACATACACACACAACCACTATTTACATGGAGGTCATGTCGTTGAGGGCGTGGTCCAGTTCCTCACTAATGGCTTTGTACTTCAGTTTCTGTGCATAAAGCTCATCTGTGTCCAGACAGACCAAAGAACCGCGTGTTAAAAAAAAAAACCTTTCAATCAAACTCACATGAACGACTCAAGCAAAAAACTGGCTTACAATGATAAAAACGCAGCAACCAGGAAAAAAACAAACCATACTTCCATTGTTTTGGGGAGTTCAGCGCTGAAGAGAGGTTTTATTCTCTTTTCTTTTCTGGTTTTAAGTGTAATTACTAAGAATCTGTGTTTTACCTTCCAGGTCGTCGATGGTCTTCTCCAGCTTGGCCACGGATCTTTCAGCAAACTCAGCGCGAGTCTCAGCCTACGACAAAGCAGAAGCAGCCGTCAGGATCTGTTCTCTCTTCCAGTAAAACTACTTTTCAACAGCAAAAAGCCTCAGCGTCTTTGTCTCTCTGTCTCCCTGCTGTGTGTGTGTGTGTGTCCTGTAAACTCCACCCTTTAAATTTAATCCTCCAAATTATCGTGACATGCGGTTTGAACTTAAACACGCACACGCATCCTGAAAACAAGAAGATTTATAGTCAAAGCTGAATTTGATTGAACTTTGAGCGCTGCGTCAAAACGGAGAATCCTAGCACCGCGCGGCGCTCAAGGTGGCGTGACGCAATGTTAGGAGTCACCGCTCAGCTCCCAATACACAATAATGGAACACCCAGGTCAGCGCAACACTCATCATGTGTTACGGCCCTAAGACATTTGGCTTTGATCAGAGGTTCTCCTTGGCTCATACAGTCTGAGAACCGCACGTTTTAGGGGATGTTGTGGTTCACTTTATCTTTGCGTATTGCTCAATGAAATGCAAATATTTTGTTATCATATCATATTACACTTTTCCAACAGGAACTCGTCACACCATCCTGCTCACACTTGCCCACTCACCTCCTTCAGCTTGTCGGTGAGGATCTTGATCTCTTCCTCATACTTGTCCTCCTTTTGAGAATACTGTGGAGACAAACATTCAGAGTCAGAATCAAAGCGATGGCATGGATTTCTCCCGTCTGCGCCGTCAACAGAAACATTAAAAACACATCAAACCAAGCATCAAACCAAACCTCTGAGCCAGCCTCAAAATCTGAAGTATTAGCTAGTTGTTAATTTCATTGAGGAGCAATGCTAAAATGTTAAACTTTAACCTTCTGATCTGTAAAGTCATGTAAATTAAATCTTATGGCGTTAATAATATCAGCAGGCTGGAGAAAAATCTGCACTCAGCACATTAAACTACTGTAAAGTCCTGCAGGAGATTCAGGTCTGAACCTGCAGGAGTTTAGTAATAAGCACTTTTGTTTCATCATATAATTTTACTTAATCTATACCTCAGGACAATCAAGACAAGACCCAACAAAGAAACTAAACTGTGCTGCTGCATGTTGACATGATAAACAGGCTGATCGTCACGGTTTTAGTCGTGTCAGGTGCTGCAGAGGTTTAGATGAAACCCTGTTAACCAATCAAAAATTCTGAAAGGAAACACTGTGTTTATTCTGTTTGTCTTGGACAAATTGAATAGATGCAACTATGGAGGAGGATTAGGGCCACATGAAAAAAAAAAAAAGAGTTTTGAGATTAAAGTCAGAATTCTGAGAAAAAAGTCAAAATTCTGAAAAAAGTTAGAATTCTGAGATTAAAGTCAAAATTCTGAGAAAAAAAGTCAGAATTCTGAGAAAAAAGTCAAAATTCTGAAAAAAGTTAGAATTCTGAGAGAAAAGTCAGTCCCAGAATTTTATGTTTCATGTGGCCCTGATTCTCCTCCCTACACAACAAATCCACACAAACTTAAAAAAAAAAAAAAAAAAAAAAAGCCTGAAGATAACAAGCTGAAATCACAGTTCTTCCGAGTATGACCTTTCAGAAAGCTACACGAGCAATTTAAAAAGGTCGGTCACTTCAAACGCACAAATCAAATACACACTGGATTAGTTTGGACCAAACACTCTGAGGGGAGAAGCTCATGCTGCTCAGGTACCTTCTCCGCCTGGGCCTCCAGAGACTTAAGGTTATTGGTGACGTTTTTCAGCTCCTCCTCCAGCTCCGCACATTTACTGGAGTGGGTTTGATTTCAGGGAGAGGAGGAGAGGCAGCGGAAAGAAGACGAGAAGCAAAGACATCAGATTAGCTGTGAGGAAAGTACTGCGACAGCAGAGGATGAAAAACGATTAAAGTGGAAGAGAAACGTTCAGGCGACAGTTTACTTCAGCTTCACGCTCTGCAGAAGGAAAGACGTGACGCTGACATGATTTTAGGTTATTATGGCACTAAAACTTAGAAATATGTTTTATGCAATGTCAGAAATTTGCATAAACAACAGAAACAAATGGAAAATGTGCGTGTGTGTGTGTTTTAGAGGAAACATGAGGCATTTACACCTGCTGCAGGCCGACAGTGATGACACAACGTGATTTTTAATGGTATGATCATTTCCAAACTGTGTAATTACTGTGTAAGAAATAACATCCCATGGCTGTAAAGGACCATACCAGTGGTTTTGAATGTTTGAGCCCAACATATGTGACCCCGTACACATTATGTTACTGACAACCATTTCCCAAAGATATACTGGAGCGATAAAATTAGCTTCCAGGCTGCCGTTGTATCAGTTCATTCCAGTAAAAATCAACTTACAGAGACTTGAAACATGTTTTCTGGGAATACAGTCCCAGGAGAAGACGGCTTTTACTAAGAAATTAAAAATGACTGTCCTCTTCTACATTCGGACATACGTGTCAACAGGCGAAACGTTGAATTTTAAGGTGGATGTGTCACCCGAACATTTGATTTTGAAAGATTAGGTGATTTGAAAAAATAACAGGAAAACTAAAATACAGTTTTATGTTTTGGAAAATGGTTGTCAGTAACGTANAAAAAATAACAGGAAAACTAAAATACAGTTTTATGTTTTGGAAAATGGTTGTCAGTAACGTAACATATATTCAGGTAGCGTTTACTGGGCTTAAACATGCAAAATCATCGGTATGGTCCTTTAAGGTTCGCTAGACATTTCATGTATTGCAATAGTAAAAATTTTATGACCGTACTTCTCATGTGTGCATTAAATTATCTAATTCAGAGTGGAAACAACAAACTCAAAAATGCACTTTCTGTCGCTAAATAAGATGAAGAAAAGGTACGAAGTATAAAGAAATCTAGTTTCTGCTGCCAACTAGCGGTGACAGAGATCAGAGGTGACTGATGAACGTGGTTAAAGGTGCGACAGACTTCAATCTAAAACTAAAACAAAGGAGTGAAAAAAGCTTAACAGGGTTATTCTGGAAGAATCGTGCAGCGGAAACATGAGACATGCAGGGAAAAGTGAAACAGGCGAAGGTACGAATCATGAGTGGAGGTCAGGGAGTCTGTGTGAGCAGGTAGGAGAACACACACACACACACACACACACACTGCTGAATGCTTCAAAACAGTCATCTCCAGCCAAAATACAGTTTCACTACACGTGAATCACCATCTACAGCAAACTGAGATCCACATCGTGTCGTCACGCTCGGCTCGCTGCATTTCCTGCTCGACATAGTTAAGGACAGCATTTCCCATATTTCCCGCCCAGGTTTCTGAAGCCCCGCCCAGGTTTCGTGGGATGACCCTGCCTTAAAAACTCCGACACTGCCTTCACACACTGACACGCGTACATATATCGTATATAGGCTGCACTTGGGCCCAAGAAAACAAAAGCGCAGCGGAGAAAGCGAAGAAACGAAACCTAACGTCCGACTGCCTTGAATGCGTCCCGCTTCATCTGCACCGCGCGCGGAGTGTTTCCTGCAGGTAGAAAATTGCGTTTTGTGCGTGTATGTGTGTATGCGCATGTATGGGGTGGGGTGGGGGTTGCGTGCGGTGCAGACGAAACAGGACACATTCAAGGCAGCCAGGCATTCAGACATTAGGTCCCCCTCCGCCGCCAACAACCCACCACCACAAGTTAATTTTCTACCTGTGGGAAACACTGAAGGATCCCTTATAAGAGGACGGCGTATTTGTCATGTCTTCCGCTATTCATGTAAAGCAGCTGCAGAAAACATTTTGTGGCTGTAGAGGGCGCTGTGGAACTCAACTATGACATCACAGGGGTTTCTCGGTCCGTGTACATAACGGCCAATCGATTTTCGTTTTGGAATAGGGAAACGGAAACCGGGTGAGCCCTTTCCCGTTTTTTGTTTTGAAATAAGAAAACAGGAAACAAGTTGTTTTCCGATTTTTCTTTTTATGTTCATAAATGGTAAATTAGTTTCATGCTTGAAAACTTAGCATTAGCGACTTCTAGCTAAAGTTTGCCATCACAGCAGCTTCGCTTTCCAAGTCTTTGTTCAGCAAATCGTCTCCCACCACGCCTCTGAAAATCCTCGTCTGGCTCAAATTAGGCTCATAATGCAACAGCGATATCACCGCTAGATATTCTTTTTCCCTGTTTTCTAAAATGAAATCCACTTGCAAAGACATATTTCTCATTTGAATTTACCGCTAGTCCAATTAGCTTCTTCCTTTTCTTCTTTTGTTTTAGGCAGGTTACAAACCAGGGCAGAAATGCAAAAGCAAAGCAGAAAGTTTTCAAGCATGAAACTAATTTACCATTCATGAACATAAAAAAGAAAAATCAGAAAACAGCCCGTTTTTCGTTTTCCTATTCCAAAACGAAAATTGGAAATGGCCCGTTTTTCCTTTTCCTATTTCAAAACATAATGGGAAAAGGCTCTTTTATCCGTTCCCCATTCAAAAACTAAAACCGACTGGCTGTTATGTACACAAATCCGTGTATCATCCGTTCTTTTCGTATTAATTTATAAATCCAACATAAAAACTTCTTTTTCATACTTTAGGTTTTATGCTCAAGTAAAAATAGAAAATGAAAAAACAGGGCCTCAGACCAAACTTCATTTTTATATTTAAGTTTACCGAATTGGTATAATCTGGAAGTTAGCAAATTATTAGCTTAATTCCGTGTTTTGCTAGCATGGACGACCATGGAGAATTTAATCTTATTCAGAAGAAATAAACGTGTAATTCTCAAAGAGGATGACAAGACGACAGAAAATGTTGGCAGAACCTTTCAGGAATTGTAGTTTCATCTAATCTGTTCAGTTATTTCAGTGAAATAGACATACATTATTATTAACATTATGGAAAAATTATAAAAAAAAAAAAAAAAAAAATTCAGAAATTTTAAATATCAAAATTAAGTTCAGCCGTAGCCCCGTTTCCTCATTTTCTATTTTTAATTTGAGCATAAAATCTAAAGTAAGAAAAACAATTCATTATTTGTTTTTTTTATGCTAGATTTGTAAATGAATAATGAAATAACAAATTGTCTTTTTGTTTTCTGATTTTGGATTCTTAAATAGATATGAAAAGAATGAATGATACATGGATTTATACGGCCTTTCTCCATGCTTGTGCTGAAGACTACAAATCAGAAAATTAAAGTGTGTGTGTGTGTGTGTGTGTGTGCCTTTATGTAAATTTAAACATTTTAGCGCCCAGCAGACATAATCACCTTGTTTTGTGAGACATGCATCATTTTATAACTCAGTTCCAGTGTTTGAAGCTCACGTGTTCTCACGGTTGTTGTATTTCAGAGTTGCAGCTTTGCACCAGGACGCCTTGTGCCAACATGCTCACACACAGCATTAGCATCAAGTCAAAGTCCATATTACTGCTGAACAAATATTTGTCTTGGGAACACCTAGTGTGGCGGCGGCTGGTATCAGGAGGCTGTGCACTCATGAGCCATTAACAACATTTATGATTAATTAAGCTGGTGAAGACAAGACACAGCCTTTATTTCAAACAGAAGAACTTGATGCAGGATCTCAAAGCCAACACACACATAACCGGTCTGAACCGACAGACTCGAATGCCAAATTCAACGGTGGATTTATATGGGGAAGAGGAACTAATTAGGTCATGTTAACTCTTGTTCCTTCAGGACTCCAGGAGGAAGAAGAGGAGGAGGAGGAGGAGGAGGACCAAAAAAGGCCAACAAAATCCCCAATAAAAAAAGTAGTGAGCTATCATGCTAAATTTCATAGAAATCGGCCCATTAGCATTGATTTTATAGAGTTAGACTTTCCTGCTTCAGACTGCTCAGGAAGTACAGGGAAGCTCTCTTTACTGCTCCAGGCTGAACTTATTACCAACTGTGGGGTTCAACCAGGAACTGACACTGATCAGCTTTGATCAAGCCCAAGTATTGACAACTTAATCAAGATGGTTGGGTCAGGTATGGAAGGAGCTTTGGCAGGTATCTGGGATTAAAGTGGGATCGGAGTGTCGATAGCCCACTCTCACGCCCCGAAAACCCACTCCACACTACAGCGAAACTCAGCTCACTCCACTGATGAATGCATCGATCCAACCGTCTGAGCTTTAACATCACGTTACTGTGTTTAGCACCAGCATCACTACTACAGGAAACAGATCAGCTGCAGCTTTAACAGGAACCTGAACTTATATTAAAACCAAACAGCATCAGACCCACAACTCACAGGACTCATGGTGACCCTTTTACAAACAGCAAGCTTCTTCCTCTGAAAAAGAGCTCATTCAGATTTAAAAACAGTGTCACGGATCTCCAGTCAGGAGACGAATAACCTACATCACGCTGCTGCACTTTCTTGATGAATGTTAATGAGCTTGTGGAAGTGAATGTTAATAAAAGTCTGAAGTTCACATTAAGACACCAACTAAAACCAGCTCAGCCTGAATCCATCAACGTCAGCCCGCAGTCACCCTAAGAACATGCGACGCAAACTCGTCTGTATATTCACGTCCAGCGCTAACTGCTTGATGTAGTGACTTCTTGCAGGTCCAATGCTGCATTCCAGTACCTCTTAAGTCAGATTTTTCTGACTTCCTACTCTGAAAAATGCGTTGGAACGGCATTTGAAGTCAGAGCTCTGACTGGGAAACTCAGACCAAAATGATCTACCCCGACTTCATGAGTATGACGTCACTCAACGTGGCAGCGCCGTGGAAGCGAGCTTTGTGAATGGAAATGATCAGCTAACAGCCGAATTAAGTATTTTTTCTTACACGACACTGACATATAAAGGTCAAAATATATCGCCATGGTAACTATAGTGTGTAATAACTGTTGTCATTGATATGTAAGTGTGAATAACTTCATAATATTTACTTCTTTGCACAAATGTTTAATACTGTGATTAATATCATTGTAAAACAACACAACCAGACAGTCCTGTAATCTAACTTTACTTTAGTTAGCATTATTACTAACTTTATTTAATCTTACAGTATTTATTGGGGTTCAGCCATGCTTTTAATTTACATTCAGCTGCAACAGTTTGAGGTCGGAAGCCACAACTTCCAACTGGGAAAAATCCGACTGCTGAGGACTTGAACGCAGCACAATAACACACCAGCCATGTAATGAGAATAGAGCTGCATGAGCTAACCGCAGTTACCATGGTGACATGCTACAGCTAGCTTACCAGTTAGCTAACTAAGAGAAAGATAAAGCTTGGTCGCTAACCGGACAATAAATTGACAAAGTCACATATTTTTACTATCCACTCCTGTCTCATAACTGACCATAAACATGCTGCATCTTTTCGTGGAGCAGTTTAAACTCTGTCAGAACAGACTGTACAAAACAGGATGATGAGACGCAGCTAATATGATAGCTTCCTCCATTTTGGTTCTGCCAAAGGTCAGCAGTATCAAGACGGCTTGGGATTACGTGTCAATAAAATTGAACTCTACGCGAAAGCATCGTGCGGATTTTACGGCACGAAAATACCAAACAGATTTTTTATTTTGCCACCACGCGAGTTCATTTTGCCATCGTGCAAACTGAGTTTATCCTCACCAGTGAATCCACTATTTGCACAAACTACATTGAAATGAATTGATTTCACCATAAACAGTGCTAATGTGACTGGCCACTGACGGTGTTCTTACGATCAGAAAGGCCGTTTCCAACCAGTCACCTGCAGCCAACGTGTCCTCATGACGCTCAACCCACAGAAACAGAAATGACTCTACCTTGTCCTCAGAGGCCTGCAGGGTCTTCAGCGATTGGTCATAGCCTCGCAGTTCCTCGTCCAGTCCCTTGGCTTTGCTATTACCGGAGAAGACGGCGTGATGGACCGTCACGTTGCAGTGGGAGGAGTCAGGATGGGGTCATGGTGGGGGAGGGTTAAGATGCAGATGGGCCAAGCGTTGGAATTTAGATCACACAGCACAAACATGCACATAAATGGGAGAGAGGGAGGAGGGTGGTGTTGGTTAGGATCAGCATGTTGTTATGCAAATGTTCTACACCAGGGACTGATATGGTGATGAAACGTAATGAGAAATCCGATTCTAGTTTTGCTTTATGAACACATTTCTTTGTTTATTCTATCTATTCTATCATGAAAAAATGTGTGTGTGTGTGTGTGTGTGTGTGTTGTTTTCCCATCTTAGATATAATTTAGTGATGCCATGGGACAGATATGGAGTACAAACAGCCTCCTTGCTTCTTTTCACCTGACAGCCAGGAGTTTCACTGGGACCTTCCCCCTAGGGATGGCAATTTCAAATCTTCAAAAGTTTCGATAAATTTGAATCACACATTGTTTCGAAACGTTTCTAAATGTTTCAAACACTGGTTGTGCACAGCCTGCTGGCAGAAACCTGAACTGCAACTCTAGGCTAGAAAGCTGACATGGTGGTCATGTGACTGATGTTTTCAGACAGTGTCGTAGACCCCACTTCAAAACCAGAAGTTTCGAACGGCTTCGAAATGTATCAATCCTGTGTGCCGAAATTTCAATCTCTACCTTCCCCCAAATCTCCCCCCCACCCTCTGCTGTGCAGATGCACAGACCGCCAGCAGGAGTCACTAGTGCACAAGGACAATAGTGACTCACCACCTTCCCATTGGCTGAATACTGCGTCTGAATGCCAGGTGAAGACTGAGGCTGGAAATGAACCTTCTCATTATCTGGAACATTTCACTCTTGATGAACTGTGATTACTTGGATTTGTTCTATAAAACAGTTCCAAGATGGTGCTGTGCTACGGCGACATGGTGTTGCTCTGTCGTGTATTTTTTATGTTTGTTTTTAATGTTGGTTTTACGGATGGGTTGCACAGATATGATCGGATAGCACTTTTCAACATACATGACAGTTTTCCCCGTGATAGAATCTGTTCTCACTTCCTCAGTAACGGTGTGGTTCAACAAGATCACAACCCAGGAAGGAAAATAGAGAGGATCGTGCGCACATTAAACTTCCTGCTTTAAAGAAATTCATGGGGTACGTCTGAAAAAACTGGGCTTAAAATTCTTGAAAGACCCTTCATGTCCTCCTAACTCTGTTCAAATCTCTCAACTCAAGGATGACCAGACTCAGGAACAGCACATAAACATCTGCAATTCCTGTTTCAAATGATTCTCAGGACTTAATTTTTAATTCTTCCTTTTAACTGTGATAATTCAACTTTATGTTAAAAGTAGTTTTGTTCTGAATTTTGTAATTTTCAACTGTTATTTATTGCTAATTAGCATTTTAAATGAGTCACAGTGTTAGATTTATCAGATATATATGTTCAATGAGTGACTGTTGTATGTCTATTTATGATGAGCAAACTGAGACAAATTCCTATCAATCGCAAGTTGTCATGGCAATAAAGTCTGAAGTGTCGTCATGGTTACACTTACACCATCTCGTGAAAATAACTCCCATGAAATTCTGATGTTTATCAGTTAATTTAAAAACTCAATTAGCACAACTTTCCATTTTTCACCATGATAACCGAAAGGTCCCGCGTATTTGATCCTAATTTTAAAAAGTGAAACTGTGTAGTTCAGGGTGATTGTTGGTTGGTAGATACTCACGCCTCTGCAAGCTCCGCCCTCTCCTCTGTACGCTCCAGCTCGCCTTCTACAATAACCAGCTTACGAGCCACCTGTACAAAGAATTAGACATAAAATCAGGTTTCATCCATCAGACAGGCAAATAGAAGGATTTACTGCAGGCAACATCTAGACGTGGATCATCAATAATCGCTTGTGATGCCAGCTTTGATCTGAGATCTGGGTTTTAGCGTTTTATATGTTATGGGGCAGAGGCTCTCTGGAAGTTGGAGAAAAGGGCTTGAGACCAGACAATGCGTGAATCTCCCTACTGGCAGTTTATGTGGTGAGAGAAACGGGCGAGTCGTACATTCAAACACTGGTCAAACACAGCATGATGATCATTGACCTCACCTCCTCATATTTGCGGTCGGCCTCCTCTGCAATATGTTTGGCCTCCTTCAGCTGAATCTCCTGAAGCTCCATCTTCTCCTCATCCTTCAGAGCTCTGTTTTCTATCACCTTCATACCCCTACACACACACACACACCATTACTAAGAGACTTGCTCTTTGCTAACTTTAAACCACCTGACATTTTTCACATTACAGGGTCATTGAAAACTGAAAGAATGTTTGCATTTAATTATTCTAATCAAATCAATTGTTCAAATTTGAAGAAGCTTTCAAAATCAATTACAGATAATAAAAGGTCTACATTTCCTGAAGGAAATGTAACGTGTGCTTGCCTCTTGCAGGACTTCCTCCACTGCTGTGTGTGTGTGTGTGTGTGTGTGTGTGTGTGTGTAAGATTCAGACACTTAAACAGAATGTGTCTCCTCACTTTGATGTCACACAGCTCATTGATGTGATGTTTAAGAGCATGTCTACGCTCCCCATGCACTTCCAAAGGGAAAAATCATGCGTCGGTTTATTTCAAAAATCAACTGTGGTTGTTAGAGCTGATGATTCATTTTTTGCATGTCTACTGCACATCTTCACTAAGTTTGGTAACAATAGATTAATTTGTTTATGACATATAGTAGGTTTTGTTGAATGAGCCACACCCACTCAACTTTGGCAGCCAATTGTAGCAAAACGATATGAAATANTTTTGTTGAATGAGCCACACCCACTCAACTTTGGCAGCCAATTGTAGCAAAACGATATGAAATATCTAACAACATCAAATGGAACTTTTGTTTGTCTTGGTCAGAGATTACACATTCCAAATTTGGTGTTAAATGATCTAAAAATGTAGGAGCAGTTACAAAAAAACTGTTTTGGAAAAAATTTAAAATGGTGGAAAATACAGCCAGATGAAAATGGGCGTGGCCTATGCTGCAGATGCATATACATCCAAAGAACCCAGGAAAAAAAAGAATCTTGAATGCAGGACAAACAGTTCAAAAGTTATAAGCAAAAACGTGAAAGTGTTTCAATATATGTAATGCAGGTCAATATATGTAGTTTTATTTTTGCTTGTATAGGATGATATCATGAATATATCTGCTAAGTTTTGTTGCTGTAGCTCTAACAGCTTCTGAGTTAAAAATACTTGAAATAGCTCTCCATTCATTCTCTATGAAACAAAGAAAAGAAAATTGGCCGGTTTTTCGCAATTTTTATGAAAATTGCTTGTTGGATCAGTAACAAAAATCCTAGCCACAGTCTTTGTATTGGGTCGCAGTTTGGGCACCAAACTTTCAGGAAGAATATGGATTCATGAGTATGTAGCATTTCAAGATGTGGGCTTTTAGCAAGCACACATAAATATTCGGCATATATACAGTATGTTTACTTAATGGTAGCAAATCCTTAATGGTTTGTTACCATTAAGGATTTGCTACTCTCCCACTGCTTCATTAATAATCAATAATCGGACACACTTATTAAAAATGAGTTTCAGTTATCACAGTACTTATTTAGTGATGCCATGTAGTTACTGTGATTTTTTTTTTTTTTTTAANATTTTTTTTTTTTTTTTAATGAATGACACCAATGACTCTGGATTGCCTCATCTGTATAATTAGATTGAAGAGCTTGAATTTCCTCGTCAGTCCATAGTTTTGTTCTTCAAAACTCTTGAAATGTTGCTGTTTCTTTTTGGACACAAAGTGAGGATTTAAAACAGTGGCTAATTGATAGTTTCAGCTGGGGGGAAGCTTCTGACCTATCAGCAATTTTACATCTTGTGTGCTTCGCCCAGTAGTTCTCAAAACAAAAACGTTCTTCAAAAAATAAAATTTTTCCCCTACCCCTAATAGTTCATGCACCAAAATGGATCCTGGTTCCTTTGTGCAAAAATAAGAAAAGTTCTTATTTATAAAGTTTGTGCAGTGCAAAAAAACCTTTTACAGGGTTTCAAGCTTGTTGGGGAAGAATGTCATATAACCACAGGACCAATTTTAGAGCTTTAAAGGACCATACCACCCATTTTTTGCAGGTCTGAGCCTAATATATTCAATTTTCATACATGTTACATTACTGACCATCATTTCCCAAAGGATAAAACTGTAT
>VXCM01008269.1:0-31288 GCA_014773175.1 Lucifuga dentata
GTTCCAGTAGTATGCTTTGGGAAATGATTGTCAGTAACGTAACATGTATGAAAACTGAATATATTAAGACTAAAACGTGCAAAATGGGTGATATGGTCCTTTAAATCACTTAGAATTCAATTATGTAAGACCTACAAACCACCTATATATAATTTGGCAAAGACCAAACTACCTTTTTGTGAATAACATCCTAAGAAAACATTAATCTTAAGCTTCTTTCTGTATTTTTCTTTAGGAAATTGAATCGTTTTATTCATCTGGTTTTCATCAGTGAGAAAATGTCACTCTCCAAGGTCCTGAAGTATGTCTTCTGGGAGATTTGGAGCCACACACACACACACACATGCCCACGCACACGTCACTGTCAGATTTCCCATGAGGCCTTGCAGTGCTGCAGCGAGCACAGCGCAGACGGGTCGCTGCCTTCGGAGCTCCATCGTTTGTGACATGCAGGGATTTTCCTCGACATGCCGAAGCCTCGGGGACAAAAGCGTGTAAACGCTCACGAAAGAACCACTGAAGGAGCATACAGGTGATTTTACATGTCTGCGCTCAGTAAATACAACCTGCATACATGTTACAACCACATTCCAAAACATAATGCTGGAGCGTTAAATATTAGAATTGTTTTTCCTACCTTCCAGACTGTCATTGTTTTCAGTTCATTCCAGTGCCACATAAAAATCAACTTGTACCCTTGAAACATAAATAATCATCACCATGAACATGATGTCTAATAAATTTATTGTCATAGTTACTTAACAGATTGGACCTGGAGCTACTCAGGAGATTGTATGTCTCCGCCTGGAAATATAGTCCCAGGAAAAGACGAGTTTTACAGAGAAATTAAAACGACCGTGTCTTCAGCGTTCGATGTTCAGCAGGCGAACCAAAGAATTTTAAGATCAGAGGATCTGGCAAAATAACAGGTGGTGGTGGTTGATTTCGTACTCATTCAATAGGTGGTTGGTGTTCTGGGTAGTTTTTAAGGTGTTGCTAGGTGGTTGCTATGTGTGTATGTCCTTCTAAATGGGAGACTGCAGGATCGTAAAGAGTGACAATTCTTCATTCATGGAATTCATGGTAGTTAGGTTGTTGCTACCTGGTTAATAAGTTAATAATATTACTAGGTGGTTGCTGAAGAGGTTTGATGATGAGTGGTTGCTAAAATCTTTGGGTGTTTTTAGGTGGTTTGTCTGGGCGTTTCACTTGGAGCTGCTTCAGGTCTGTTTTTCATGTGTGCGGGACTAATCTGCTTGTTTACCAGGAGCTTAGATGTGTGTTATTGCTTCTGTGTTTTCAATTTCATGCATGCTTCCTCTTAATTGGCTTGCCTGCGTGTGTATGTGTGTGTGTGTGTGTGTGTGTGTGTGTGAAGTGTATATACAGTAAGTGTGTGAGGTAATATTGTGTATTCCAGGCAGCAGCTCTGAGGCCTGAGTGAATACGATGTCGCTCGTCCACGGCTCAACGCTTTGGAAAAGCCGGAGGTCACCGAGGGAAGGAAGGACCGAATCTACGGACAGCAGCGAGGATGAGGAGGATGAGGAGGATGAGGAGGGGGATTGTGAGCGAGGGAAGAAGGATTAGACTGCAATAAGAAGTGGTTTGCCTGAGGGGAAATAAAATGCAAGGTGCTTATTTTTGTTTTAGTCTTATTTTTTATTCTTTTATATTTTAAAGTTTCTCTACACTTATTTAACTGAAACTGACTTATTTTTTCTTTCCTCTATTTTTTTTCTCTTTGTCTTCTTGAATTAACTCAGAAAATTTTTATTTGATGTATTTGTTTTATTTTAGATTTTTGTTTTAAATTTAATCTTGATTTCTGTTATAATTGGATATTTCGTCCTGTTTCCATGTTGTGAACATATTAAAGTATTATCTTTGTGTGACAACACTAATGTATTGTCACAATAGTTATGACGTGGTTTTGTGTATTTCTGTGCAGGAAAGGCCGTTTTAGCTGTGTTCTTATGATGGGTTTAAGTACCACGTCTCAGTGTAATACTCCAATTACGCCACCAGGGGGAGAATCCTCCAAAGTCCGTGCTGGCTGTCATAGGGACGTGAAGCCTGGTTCATGCTTCATGCAGACGCGGCGTGGACATAAACGTGGATGTTTATGCTTCTCACGCATTCATGACGACCGCGAGGCCGACCGTGCACTTCAGCGGTGGCGCCGTATGTTAACGGCTGATTAAAACACTGTTTATTTATTCTCTTCCACACCTCTACACTCTACTTCGCTTTCCTCCGTACNTTAAAACACTGTTTATTTATTCTCTTCCACACCTCTACACTCTACTTCGCTTTCCTCCGTACGTCTTCACTCTTCGCTTGGCCAATCATCGTTGGAGGTGCGTAACGCCACACGAACGGCATCCACGTTGCTACAAAAATCGAGCGGTGTGTAACCACGCAGTTGATCTTCCAAAGTGGCGTCTGCAGCTGGTCGTTATGGCCGCAATTACCATATATACTCGACTATAAACCGATCTGGATTATAAGCCGATCCCCTGACGCTGTTCCATCAATTTATTTATTTATTTAGCAAATTGTTCTGTTGTGATCATGTGATTACCTGTAAATCNCCCCCCCCATCTTAACTTATCGGTAAAAATATTAGGATCCCAGTCTGACCCTGACTTGACTGACTTTAATAAATGGACTTTTGTCTTATTGAACATTTTCTTTAAGATCTGTATTTGAGTTCTTCACCTGCTTGACACTTTCCGTGTGAAGCATGAAGCCTTAACGTGTTCTGTCTCTGCTGCTTCCTGTATAAAACACGACACATTATCTATCAACACGTCATCATGCTTGAGGCGTGTAACATTTACATCCTGACTAATTTACTGCTGAGCTCAACTAATGACTGCATGCCTGAACATGTTACCCAAAGTGTGTGTTTGTGTGTGTGTGTGTGTGTGTGTGTGCAGATTTATGACTCATACCAGAAAATCATTGTAAAACAGGATGAAGTTACATGTTAAATAAAAGTGATTAATTCCGCGGAGTTTGATAAATATGTGGATTGATCATTTTTCTAGCCTAATTTGTCTTAATTTGTCGTAAACACACAGAGTCACATGACAAATTAATGCTGAACCTGAGGTGAAATCTGACATTCATTAGCTGATGAGGATAAATTACAACAAACAGCTTGTCGATAAAAGTACATTTTATGCTTTAATTTTACCTTCGGTGGCAACTGTTAAATATTAATTTGGTAATCATAACATATTTGTATGAAAGCTTCATACTGCTAATATTTATTTACTTCAGTTGAATTTTAATCACAGGATTTTAGTTATAATGGAGGATTTTTCTATAGTGATGAATTAAGAATTTACCTGCAACACCTGATTCCTGTTACTTATTTTACCTGTGTACTTCCTGCTGATCTGTACTTTGTCGTACTTTAGAAAGCAAATGATAAATAGATGCTGTGTCATTTTCTCTCCTCTATAAACAGATTCATGTTTCACATCAACACACACACACACACACACACCTTTAAACCTGTAACAGATACACTTTACAGATTACAAATGATGTTGTCATGGCAACCAAACAGAGAAAGGGAGGCTAACAACCATTCCCCAACTCTGACTCCATAACCACCTACTCCTCATTATTTCTCTGCTCACCTCCATCTCTCTAAACAAACAAACAAACAAACAAACACTGATCTGACATCTTTGCTTTCGTGGACTTTGACTTCTAACTCCTGAATTATTCCAGCAGCTCCTCAGCAAACAGCCTTTGATGTGGGAGATATGTATGTGGGTAAGTGTGTGTGTCTGTGTGCGTGTGTGTGTATATATGTGTGTGTCTTGTGTGTGCATGCACTAATGTATGCCCTAAAAACGTCTAGGATTGTTGCTAGGCACTCAAAATAAAGTTGCTAAAAAGGTTTCAAAGTCACCAAATCTAAAGACAAACAACAGCGTGTGGAATATTTCAGAATAAAAGCCCTCTGCGCCGTACCCAAACTTGGCAGGATAAGCAACAAGAATATGATGGTTAAGAAACAAATTTTTATCTAAAGTACAAGCTTATATATTCATCCATAACTTGCTTTTTAAGCAGAACGCTCCTTTTACGCTTTCTAAATGTCTGAGGGGATTTTATTGTGAAAAGCTGATTCTACTCTGTACTTAAGCATCACCAATGAGCTAGCTAGCTTTAGCTTTAGCTATGGAGTGCTCCTGTTCTGCTTTCCTAAACTTCTGAGGGATTTTATTCTTCCAGTCTGCGTACCTGAGCGTTAGCACTGAGCTAGCTTTAGCTTTAGCTACAAAGCCAACAACTACAAATGAACCTGACACGACCGTTTGCATAATAAAAAGACCAGACAGGAAAAATGAACGTTTTATGGATCACACTGTAGTTCTGGGCAGAAAAGGAAGTCCTGCACACAGCCAATCACAGCCCTCCTGCCTGTAACTCAGGTGGGATCCATAACTTTGCATATGAAAGCTAACAGCTTGTGTAATAAATTTACTATTGGTGTAATTTTATCTGAAACAACGCCATCTAGAGTCAATTTGGTGCTATTGTGCAACCATTTGTAGCTTTATTCAAGCGAATCTCACTCATGTTGCTGTGCCAAAATACACATGCACACACACACACACATGCACACACCCTCTAGAGGAGGAGAGCAGGCTCTTTGAAAAGAGGTCGGGTGGAAGTCCTGTGGTTATATTTTGGAAGAAGTTGTTCTGGGATTTAATTAGTAAAGAGTTCCATATTTGATCAGGCTAAGTGCCCATGAGCTCTACTCTCTCAAATCTGGGACAACCGTGCATACAGTACATACATGCACACACACACACACACACACACACGCACACAGCTGCACTAAAGCTTTTCATAGTGCTTTTGAAACGTCGTGGAGAATTTTTCAGAGGAAGCAACTGCAAATATTCAGTAAAACTGCAAAGCAGGATCATGCAGCATCCTCAGACAGTCCACACACCAGCAGATTCACTATTTACTGCATTCACTTTCACTCTTACAAAACCTACTGCAGTGTTTTAGCAGAACAACTCAGCAGTTTACTGACACAGGAAACAGATTTCTGGAAGTTTAAATCAGCTTTTAGCCTCCAAACAAGACAGTATGAGGTCACAACACTCCTCATATTCCTTTATAAGCATCTGTGTTATAAATCCAGATCAATACTCAGGCGATCATAGATTAGCATCACTAGTAGCATTACTGTTATCAAAATAATTGCTTTTTTTTGCCTAAATAAAGTTAAATAATGTATTTAAAGCTGCTCCTGCCTTTCACTCCTCACTTCCTGTAGTTAGCTCCTTTATGCGTCTAATCGCCATGCGTGGCTCCAGTGGACAAATGTCCATCATTTACCGCCCGTTTCAGTAAAAGACTTCTCATCTGAGTCTGAAACTCTGCACACAGCGTAGAGCGGACAGGAAGTAACATCTGGACGTGACTTACTTGCAGTGCTTATGAGGCCCGCTGAGCGTCTCAATGACAAAACATTCGCCGCCGTTCAGGCAGTAGGTCAGGTCCTTCTCGTGACACGGTTTAAAATGCTCCGAGTGCAGAGGAGGGACGGTCGGCGCCGCTGTGGGACGAAGAAAGAACATTTTGTTAAGTCATAGTAAAGGTAAATCCTTGAAAAACTTTTTACTAGCATTTAACAGTACACATGGTGGTATGTGCAGCGAGTTTGGATGAACATTCTGATGAAAGCCTGGAGCTGACGTTAAATGGCGTCTTCGTCTATCCGCAGCTTCAGGGTCGTTGTCAGGCTAAGGTGTCACTGCTGAACTGAATAAACGCCATTTCCTGTCCGGACCTACATCCTGTCACATTTCTACACTGTATTTGTTTGGGCTAAGCTAAGCGTGGCTAACCCTGCCGGCTTGTATGGCGGTTCAGATGAAATCATATGGCAGCGCGCTTTCAGCCACCATCATTTAGAAGCCCTATCATCAAACCTTTCAGGTACAGGTCCAAGAAACTTCTCAATAACTAGCTGCTCAGAAGGCTAACACTGCTCTGTTCATACTGTACATCATGCTAGCAGGTTAGCAATCATACTACATATATGAGATTGAACAAACTTCAAAGCTAACATGGCTGCAAATCAAAAACACACACATTGAAATATAACAATAAATGTGCAACTGATAAGCCAAGGAAATTCTACACAAACAAGGTGTAGCCATGAGTAACAACCCTGCTACCTGAAGCTAGCTTTTTAACAACCCTGCTACCTGAAGCTAGCTTTTTAACAACCCTGATACCTGAAGCTAGCTTTTTAACAACCCTGCTACCTGAAGCTAGCTTTTTAACAACCCTGATGCCTGAAGCTAGCTTTTAAACAACCCTGCTGCCTGAAGCTAGCTTGTTAAAAAGCTAGCTTGTTAATAACCCTGCAATTTGAAACCAGCTTATTGATAGTCAACAGTCAAATAATCAATCAAAAGCACCTTTGAGTGCCTTTGAAAGCACTACACAAATAAAATGTATTATTATTATTATTATTTACTGCAACTTGAAACTAGCTTGTTAACAGCCATACCACCTGAAGCTAGCTTACCCTGCTATCTGCAGCTATCTTCTTAACAACTATACCACCTGAAGCTATCTTATTACCAACCTTGCTACCTGCTACCTGAAGCTAGCAAGAGAAAACAGAATGCTCAGTGAAACAAGCAAAAACCATCAAAGCCACATTACCTTCTACACAACCAAGCTGTAGCCATGAGTAACAATTTTGCTAACTGCTATCTGAAGCTAGCTTATTACCAACATTACTATCTGCTACCTAAAGCTAGCATGGCTAACAAACAGAGCAAAAAGAATATTTTAATGCTTCTTCTTAGGCAGAATTTTTCCAAAATTACCAGCCTGTTACTCTTAAAGTGTTGTTATAATTATTTTTGTCTCTTCTGTGTACCAACCTACAAACAATTCATCGTAAAAAAAAAAAAAATTCAAACTGGTTTTTCCAGCAGTATGGATTCCTTCTGCTGANCATCGTAAAAAAAAAAAAAATTCAAACTGGTTTTTCCAGCAGTATGGATTCCTTCTGCTGATTCCACAGACACAATACCACACTGATCACTGTGGATAATTCCAAGATAATTTGTTTGTTTAGTTGCAGGATTGTCACAGGAAAAGATGGATGGAGGACGACTAATAATCTGTCCTGCAGTGATTAATGTTCTGCTGCTCCACAGGTTTGTCATTTATCACAACATGCAGCAGACTGTGGACAGTTTCCACGTCTGAGGGATTCTCTGCATCATACCTTAACGCATCATCTTATAACTGAAATTAATAAGTAAAAAAGCAATCCTTTATTTATAGGAATTATGGTGAATTATGCATGAGAATATGCTACGTGAACCTGGGAGTGAAAAAACAAAAATCATAGTGCAGTTAGTGATACTTTAAACTTTATAGTACTGATAAAGTGTGTCGAAGAGTTTATGTGATTTATAAAATAAAAGAGAAGTTATTAGTAAGTGGTTAGACAGAAATGACTGCAAAAACAGAAAATCAAGAAAGTCTTATGATCTTATTTTAAGATGATTTGTGTTTTAAAAATATATTTTTTAGGATAATTGCTTTGAAAAGTTGCCTTGAAAATGGCAATTCACCATTTTTATTAGCCTTGTTTGTTGTTTACAAGTAACAACTGAAAAAATATAGAAAAAATATAAAAGAATATAGAAAAATTGGATACCGAAAGCTTATTTCATGCTTGATTGTCATATTTTCAGTTAAGTCCTTTACTTACACTTTTCACAATTTTTGGGCCCGCATTTATTTTTTACCTGCATGTGAGAAATGTTCAGATTTTAACAAGGCAAAATTTGTCTTCCTGTCTAAAGGATTCAGCTTTGTAGGCGGGAAATTAAAACAAAAAAATGCAATGAAAAGTAAAACTGCAAAAACAGACTTCAGGGGCTGAATAAAGGAAAAGTGTTTGGATGTCTGAGGTGAGGCAAGGTCACTTTATTAGAAGCAAAGGTGTGTGTGTGTGTGTGTGTGNGTGCTGACTGGGCGCTCGGGGAACTGAAGAACCCTTTGGTAATTGGCTGATGAAAGGCTCGAGGTCAGGCAGTTCGGTTGGGGAAATAAGTCATGAGGCTGGACGATTTGGGTCTTAAAGTTTTAGTTCAGATAAGGTTAATGCAACTCATTTTACATCAACTTTTGTTCAGCAATTTTAAGCAGCAATCTTTAATCTAATTAGTTAATTAAAAACCACATGCGCTGTTGCATATTGAGATGGACAAACTTCTTAATGCCCCGAGGGGCATTAAGAAGTTTGTCCATAAATCAAGTTCTACATAAATCAAGTTCTTTTACTAGTTAACATGTTAAAGTTAGCATGTTAATTTGCACGCATTTAGCATAAATCATGGTAATGTGTAGCATGACTAGCTGGCATGCTAAAATCTGATCAGTGGCATTTATTTCCACATATGTAAGAGGTCCAAAACAGATCTGAGAATATCTGATTCCATGTGGCTTTTTACTGTTTACATCTTCAGGAAGCGTGTNAAAACAGATCTGAGAATATCTGATTCCATGTGGCTTTTTACTGTTTACATCTTCAGGAAGCGTGTCACATGTGAGCTAAAGATCAGAGTCAGGTCACATGTGCGTGACGTGTAAATCAGCCTTAAGGTATTCCTCAGACAGATAATCTTTTTAGGTTATTCATGGTTGTCCCATGGTCTCTGGAAATATTCCTAAAGCGTCAGGAATTCCTCCATTCTGATCAGATTCCTGAACAACTTCAGCAAGAATAAGAGCACAATAAGAAATGCTAGCCGATATGAAGCGATTCCTCAGGAAGCTGGAGCGAGGCCTCTGAGTGGGATTAGCATCCTTACATCCACGGACTCATGCTGCGTTCACAGACCTTGGAAGTCGAATTTTTCCCATTTATAAGTTCCAACTTCCAACCTCAAACCGTTCCAACCAAATGTAATCAAAAAAGCATGAACACAATAAATACTGTAAAATTAATTAAACTTCATAATAAATGCTAACTAAAGTAAAGTTAGACTACAGGACTGTCTGGTTGTTTTACTATGATATTAATCACAGTGGGTATTAAACTTTGTGCAGAGAAGTAATATTATAAAATTATTTACACTTATGTATCAATAACAAACAGTTACTATACAAAATAGATAGTTACCATGGCGATATATTCTGACCTTTTTCTTTCAATTTCACGCAAGAAAAAATACTTTATTCGCCTTTTAGCTGATCATTTCCATTCACAAAGCTCACTTCCATGGCGCCGCCATGTTGATGACATCATACTCGGTAAGTCAGGGTAGATCATTTTGTCAGAGTTTCCCAGCTGGAGCTCCGCCTTCAAGTGCTGTTCCAACGCATTTTTACAAGTAAGAAGTTGGAAAAATCTGAGTTCTGATGTCTGTGAACGCAGCATCAGCCCCCCCAAAAAAACAATGCAGGACTCCTTCCATTACAGCCCACCCATTGTTAAAAACAGGCATGGCGGTTGGTGTGGGTGGCAGCAGATCTGGGCGCCTCGGTGGACCAGCGCCCGGCTTTAGAAACCGTCATTTAGGAAGATGGATTTAGACTCCAGACGGTTAACCGCGTCTCTTCCTGTCTCTCTTGATGAGATTCCTTTGGTTTTCCAAGCTAAACGTTCTGCATGCAGACGTTCAAACAAAGAGAAACAAAGCTTTGTGTTTGTCTCACGCTGAGCTTAACGTTAACGGAATTCTTTAAAGGATTATTCCTCCTGCAGACATGATTTGATGCTTGGACTGGAGCTGTTCCGTTTCTTCATCCTGGTGATAAGTGACAGAATCACCATCGTCTCTCTTTTCGCGCTGACAGAGTCGTGGCGTCGCACTGTAGGATGTTTAGCTAAACACTTGTCACCTGTCAGCTCAGACGCACTCAGCAGAACGTGGCGTTTTAAGAGGGAACGCTAAAGTTGAGTGAAAATCACTTCATTCTGTGAAACTATCACCCCGAGTTTAAAAACAAAAAACGCTGTTCAGAGAAGGCAGACGTCAATCACTACAGCAGAAACAGCCAATTTACTCACTCGCCCAGCATGGAGAGAGAGAGAGAGAGAGAGAGAAAGAGAGATCAATAAATGTCAAGTGCTGATAACAAACTCTACACTTCCACCTCTCTTTTCCTACTTCCTGCTGCCTCTCAATCCTGTCTTCTCCCTCGTACAAAGGAAGAAAGTTAGGAAGGAGTACAGCACGCAAAAAAATCCCCGAAACATCAGACAGTTTCTCGCTGCACCTGAAGTCCTCAAAGTTATTTTTATCCTGTGGTTTACTACTACAGTTCTTATAATAAAGTATCAAGAATTATTCAGTCTGGCCAAAATATAACTTCCCCAAATCGTTGTATATGTAAACATGAAGCAGATCTTTATTATTTCTGTTATTTATGCAGCTTTGCTGGCTTTGCAAGCTTGTCTAAATTAGTTTCTTCAAAGAGCCTAATCATCAGAATGTGCTTAAACACCATTCAGGTCACATACGTGTCAGGAGCTAACGGCGCCGCAGAAACACTGACGCAGCAGCAATCAGGGAAGCTCTAACGTGAAACATGTCTGATGCTGCTGAGCACCAACGTTCACAGGAAGGAGTCGGTGAAAGTAAGACCAGGCTGAAGGTAACGCTCGGCTGACTTCCTGTCGCTTGAAGCCTCTGTCCACTGCACAAGGAACAAGAAGTAGACCAAACTACACCAAACTGGAACTGGTCTTAGATCCAGTTCTAGTATATACTGGAAGCCGAATTTTTATTACTAAATTCCACAAAGCTAATCGGGGGTCGGCTTACACACGAGAAATTCAGATTTGATCCCAGAGAAGGAAATTTCCAGATGGAAATACTACCATTACCACTACCCATGGAAAATAGTTTAAATCAGACCTTAGAATGAGATATTTCCTGTCTAAACATCTTAGCACATTTTACGGCAGCCAGTAAACTCTGCTGTGATTGGTCAGTTATGGTAATCAGCTGCTGAAATAAATATCATGTTAACCAGTGTTAGAACCATTTCTTGGTAAATTATCAAATGTTTAAAATATTTAATTTGGAAAAAGGGAAATCAAATAAGTTATTATTTTTGAATATTTATATCTTAACTGATGAATCATTGCTAGCTCTGTGGAGCTGAGTGTCTATTTATAGACACTGGAGGCGGAGCCAGCGTTTATGAGGAACAGGGTAGCGGTATAGTTTCTGACCTCACCTCACGTCATGTTTGATTTTGATGTTATTTTGATTTTGAAAATAAATAAGTTACGAAAAGAACAAGAGCGTGATGTTATCATTCTGGTGTGCGTCAGGAAGAGAAGCCGTTAAAGCGGTGAAGTTTTAAAACAGCCGCCACAACCGGTACCTGGATTATTTTCAGAAAATCAGAGGAATACTATGACAATACTCAGGAAAACAGGTAATCTGCTAAACAANTTTCAGAAAATCAGAGGAATACTATGACAATACTCAGGAAAACAGGTAATCTGCTAAACAAATAAACTGATGGAACAACATCAGGGTCGGCTTATATACGAGTATATATGATTTAGGAGGCAGAGATGCAGAAGAATAGTGAAGTGAGAACTGCATATTCCAGCTTTGTTTTCTTGTTACTTACTTTCCAAATGCATTGCAGGAAAAACAAGCCGGCTAACGGCTGTCAAAGCTGATTCAGGGATGCGATGCAATGGTTTTTGTCACCAATCAGAGCTAAACAGTGTAGAAGCCCCGCCCCCAGAGTTCACATGTTGAACCAGAAACCAGAAAATGAAACTGGAAGCGTATATTTAACAGGAATCGTAGCCACACTTCCTGTTTTTAGTACCAGAGGTTTGGTGGAATAGTCCTTTACTCAAAACTGCAAAAACAAACATCTGAACACGACATTTATTCTGATTTTCAGGCTTTAAGATGTAAAACAAGATGAAGCACTGATCTGCTCTTCCTCTTCTTCCTGGAATTCCTAAAAATTTGACTGATTTACTTCCTGATTTTACTCTATAAGGAGACAGTTTGGCTGAAGTAAATCCATGTGACACATGAATTTGTGCCCCTGACAAGATGATGACCAAAATGGAGGAGGCTATCATTTCACCAATAAACACGACTTCGCTGGTAAAATAAAAAAAAGCATTAGAACTGTTTTTTTTCTTTCTTCCTTCTTATGTTTCCCTCAATTCCTTTTCTCTGCTGTACATACATGTGCAGCTCTACACGGATGTGTTTGATGGGGTCAAAGCGTGACAGTGCCATGTAACGTCCTTCATGGCTGACATTCCCCCTGAGTGACAGACCCGCCAGGCGGCATGCTAACCGATCCTGAAGATCTAAGACATTTCCTGCCTGCCGGCTCATCGATCGATGCTCAAAAGAGCAGAGACACAAATAAAACAGAAAAAACAGACGTCTTTTTCATCAACGCTGGAGTCTGAAGTCATTTTTATAATTTTACTTTTTTTTTTTTCTTATTTGCAGCCTAAAAAGTACCAGACAGGAGAACAAATTTGACATTTGTAAAATTAAATATGAATAATTTAGAAAAAAAAGAAAGAAAATTTTCTATATGATTTTAGAAAATCCTACAAAGAATCCAAAATTTAAAAAAAAAAAATTCTACCAACNAAAAAAAAATGATAATACTATCCAAATTATTTAAAAAAAAATGGAAAAATAACAAAAGAAAAGTATTTTAAATACTTTACAAGCTTAAACAAACCTGCTGGTTACACACTGGAAAAAAATATCCAGATTTTTACAAGCCAAAAATTTGTCATTCTGACTAGTTAACAATTTTTTATTTTTTATTTTTTTTACAGTGCAGCTCTTTTTTGTGACAAATGAAAAAGAAAAGTGCATTTGTGAAACTGACTTCAGACTCTAGAGGGTTAATATAAAAGGTAGTACATGTGGCTTTAGGAGACTGGAAAAAAAAAGAAAGGAAAAGACATCTCTGTAGCGATCTTTCCCATTTTCCCATCATCCTTTGCTCTCGCTCTTCCTTCATCTCTCACTCTGAATTTTCTGATCTCGACCCTGCAGGCTCCTTCCTCTTCACTTTCCCACCTCCTCTTCCTCCATTTTCCCTCCAAGCGTCCTGCTTTCTCTCACATTAACAAAGTTAAGTTTCAGCCTGAAGCTGAGATAAACTGACTTCTGACCAGCAGGTTGTCGGTTTGAATCCCTCAGCCGTTTGGGAAAATCTGTGTGGGATAAACCTCACATTACACACCAGGAAATGGCTTTACACTCTGATGCTTATTCACCCAAAAACTCACAACTGAGAAAAAAAAGATATTCAAAAAAAAAAAAAAAAAAAAAAAAAATATATATATATATATATATATTCACTTTCCATAAAAATTATCCATTTATCTATTATCTATCATGGGAAAAAAAAAATCATGTTGGTGTTTTGGGTTTAATTATCCTCGTGTCTTTTTCGAGTTGGGTCTGTTCATTTGAAAATTAATTTTTGTGACCTGTTTCTGGTCAAAGCCGTGATGCTAGTGAGCTGTCCTCGCCACTAGAGGACCCCATCACCGTAAATTACAGCAGCAATGAACTTCATGAGTGTTTGCTGAAGTAAAATCCAGGTGAAATAAATCAAAAATCTGTAAGAGGCAAAACTACGAAAGAGGATTAGGGCCACTTAACAAAAAAAAAAAAAAAAANAAAAAAAAAAAAAAAAAACAGTTCTGAGGTTAAAGTCAGAATTCTGGCATTAAGGTCACATGATATCATTTTGGCTGCAGCGTCAGACCTAGATGACTTGGTAAAGCTGTATTTCACGGCTGTGATTCGGTCGTAGGCACGAGGCCGATATTCAGTAAAACAGCATCCCTCTGGTGAGATTGTTTAAGTATTTCCTTGTTACTGAGAGAAAGCCTGAAATACATCTTTACCAAGTCATCTAGTCTGACATCACAGCCAAAATGATGTCATGTGGCCTGAAAGCCAGAATTCTGACTTTAATCTCAGAATTCTTCTTCTTTTTTTTTTCCCCAAGTGGCCCTAATCCTCTTCATACAAAACAAATAAGGGTTATGTTTTATCCTAAAAATGGTGAAAAGAAAAATATCTTATTGAGAATCCTAAGCTTGAATCTCTGAGTTACGTCTTTCTACATCGGGCTCAGAAGTTATCATTCAACCCGTGTTTAATAAAATATTGTCGAGCTTTCTTCAGCATTTAGAGGAATGAAGCAGCTTTTGTCATGGCTGTCAGATTTTTCTGGGTGGCATCCCAGAGTCTGAAACAGCAGCTCAGAAAAACGTTGTTTCTTCTTCTTGTCTCTGAAATCCGCCGTTTCACCGGCGGCTCGCTGGCTACTTCCTGTTTGGAACACACCTTTCTCCATAAGACAAAGGAGGAAAACACACGTGCACGACACGCCGTGAGTTCACCACATGCACGTCCCTCCATCCTGTAACTGCAAAGGATTTAGCATTTTGTGTGTGTGCGTGTTTGTGTGTATATATGTGTGTGTGTGTATTTGGATTTGTGTTGGAGCGAAAGCACAATTACACACCAACAGAATCGATTGCCAAGAGCTCATGGGTGCAGAGTGTATGCTGAGGTGCACAAACACACATGCACAGGCATGTCCACACACGCACACACACACCTTATTATCTGACTTAGACTGACACTGAAGTTCATCCTATTCCTCAAAATTCAATTTCGTGGTATTTTCTGGCGGTCTAACGTGGGGAAGCCAGAGTCGGTTTTGTGGCAAGCTTGTAGCCGTGGCGTCGGACGCGGGGTGGCGGCGGCGGAAGCGTGAGGATATCATTATTGCACAGCATGATCCAATAAAGATAACAGCACACCTCTCCTCTCTGCTCGTCATCGCTCTCACACAGCTGTCCAATAAATATCCACCAAATCACCTTCACAGGTACAGAGGCTGTGTTCAGATAAGAGCGACTCTCTAAAATCCTCAGGGAGATCCTCTCCATTATTCTCAACGATAGTGCAGATCACAAAAGAAAATAGAAACTTCTATTGCAGATTCTTTTGACTGGATTAATTTTTTTTTTGTAAAGATGAAAGATGGAAACATTTTGGGATGCGAAGGATGCGGCTGTGAGGGAAGTCTGACCATCAAGGTTTTTGTTAAACGTTTTCTGTCTGCAGAGCAAAAGATGAATTACTGTGTTCTTCAGCTGCAAAAGAACGAATAAATCAATGAATGGATGAATAAATGAAACCTTGTTGTTCATGTCTGGATCACAGCTTGGACCTTTAAAGGACCATACTGCATGTTTGAACCCAATATATACAATCTACATACATATTACGTTACTAACAACCATTTCCCATATATACTACTTTAGCTGTAAATTTTAGATTGTTTTTCCTACCTTCCAGACTGCCATTGGCTTCAGTTCATTCCAGTANAGCTGTAAATTTTAGATTGTTTTTCCTACCTTCCAGACTGCCATTGGCTTCAGTTCATTCCAGTACACTATAAAACGCCACGTTTAAGACGCCATGGGTCGCTCATAGCCACAAAGCAAAACAAATAGCATCCACTGGTGTAAGCTAATTCATAAGCTAACTCAGTCTCATGTCCCATCCAGGTTAACGAGGATTAATCAAGAAAAGAAAATAACCAAACTCCAACATTTCATACCTGTTAACTTTTCAATTATATATGTGAATATAGCTCAAATTAATATGGTTTAAAAAAAAAAAAGCATTGGAACTTTAATGCTAATACAGCATGCTAACATGCTAACAGTGATGGAATTATTATTTCATTTCATTTATTTATTTTTACAGGGACCATGAACATTAATTAACTTCACACGTAACCATGGTGTAAATGTGTCGGATTTAGCTAAAAAAAAAGAGGTTAATTTTCATGTTTGCTAGTTTGCTAGCAAACTAGCAAATTGAAGTTAGTTTGCTAATATTTATGCTAATATTTCTTCTGCCACCTGAGCTGCTGTGATGCTAATTACGTACATTAATCCCAAAAAGAAATTTATCATGAGAAAACAACATGGATTTGATTTCTTCAGTCATCTTGTCTGTTAAAGATCTTGACATTGACATGTCAGATGATGAAGAAGATGAAGATCACTTAGGCGGTTTGTACTCCAAAAACTGGCGAGCAAAGCAACAGCACGGCAGGCACTACCACAAGAAAGTTAGCGAGGCTCACGTTCCTCATCGTCTGAGTCGCTGATATTTGAGTCTTCCTCTTTTTTCAGAGACAGTGTCCTGCAACTTGAAAGCGTCCTCGCCGCCGCTCTGATGCTCAGAACTCGTTGTAGCGTCTCCGGTGTCGTTTGTGGNAAGCGTCCTCGCCGCCGCTCTGATGCTCAGAACTCGTTGTAGCGTCTCCGGTGTCGTTTGTGGTTCAGGGCGCAACATCCTGGCAGGAAGTAGCTCGACTTTGCTCGTTTGATGGGTACGAAAGCGAATCTGTTTTAAGCTAGTGGGCATGAAAGTGGTTTAGATGTTGAGTGGGCGAGGACGGTATCAAATACACAGCGAAAGGCGGTTCTAAAACCAGATTAACCAAACGTTTTGCAGTTTCAAGTGTCAGATTTATTAGCGGTGTAGTCGAAATGGCAAGCGAGGAAGAATAAGTGGACCTGCCCGTGTTTTCAGAAACAAGCTCTCAATCTGAGCGGGAGACGTGATTCCTCGCGTCTACTCTGCTCAGATCAATGAGAGACAGACAGTGTGACCAGGCTGGTCAATAGAGCGAGCGAGCGAGCGAGGGGGGGCGAGGACAGAGAGGGATCTGTAACAGAGCGAAGATGCAGCAGCTGTCTGTGTGTTCTTCATGGTGTGTGTGTGTGTGTGTGTGTGTGTGTGTGTGCTTGAAAATGTCTGTGGACTCGAGGGTGTTGCACAGAGGCAGCAAGCTCAAACATGGCTGCCACTGCATTGCAGATACTCAGCCCGGCGTGGCTCGCCGTACACCTGTAATACAGCCAAATGAAACAAAATGGCCATGCATCAGGAAAGCGACGCGGTCAGCAAAGAGTCGCTGTGAAAATCTGATACAAGCTGCCGTGTCCTCTGCTAAACTCTGTTCTCTGATAACCACAAACAGCCACGCCAGCAGAGGGCGCCGTTTTCTAAACCATCCTGTCACAGCAGAGCAGTGGGAGATGTTTTAGGAAGTTTCAGTTTCAGTTCTGTTTCTTTTCCACGTGACAAAAATATTAGCAACAGTTGGCATCGTTCCAAAGCTTAAAAGACATGAAACTCTTCTGGTTCATTTGACAAACAGTGAGTATCCCATAAAGTCTGCAGGAAGAAATCTCAAAGACTCTGCTGTGATCAGACCTGCTCAAACAAACTGAGGGGGAAATTAACCCAAGTATCACTAAACCAAACAATTAAAAAATAAAAAAAGCCCTTAAAACTGCCCTTAAAGGACAATACCGGCGATTGTGCATGTTTGAGCCCAATACATACAATGCGTATACACGTTACGTTACTGACAACAATTTCCCAAAACACACGACTTTAGCTGTAAATTTTAGATTGTTCTTCCTACTTTCCAGACTAACATTACTTTCAGTTCATTCCACTAAGTATAAAAATCAACTTGAAACATGCTTGAGATAAATAATCCATCACAGAGAACATTATGTTTATTAAGTATTTTTGCTGAAGTAACTTTATTTAATTGATCCAACATGGAAGACGATGTACGTCTCCACCAGGAAATATAGAAGACGACTTTTACAGAGAAATTAAAACACCTTCAACAATCGTACAAAAGTGTTAAAAGGCGAAACATTGAATTTTAAGGTGCATCGATCACCTGAAAATTTGATTTTGAAAAAACCTAAAATAGGGTTGTATGTTTTGTTTGATTGTCAGTAACGTAACATGTATGCACAACTGCCGGTATGATCCTTTAATGTGTTTAATATGCCAATATGATGATGAAGAATATAAGGTAGGTTGTGTTACATTTTCTCCAAAATATGTTTTCTAATGCAGAACAGGTAAGGTTGCACACACACACACACACACACACACACACCTGCGTGATGCTAATAGGTGTTACCTCCACTAATCCGTCCTGTCAGTCATAAAATCTGTCTCCTCCTTCCTGTTCATCAGATCTGAGAGCAGCATCCCCCCACCACACACACACACACACACACACACACACACACACACACACGAACCCATCATATCCAGGTGATTGCTCGGCACGGAGCGGATTCTTCTTCTTCCTGCAGCCTCCAGACATTTAGATTATAATCATAAACTGGCTGCTAATAATGTGAATCCTGATAACGCAGCAGCTCCTCATATTAATATTCCTCCTCCTGCAATTATTATTGTTATTGCCGCGCTGAAAAAACATCTTCATCATAACAAGACTTTTTTTTTTCCTGTAGTTGCATTCTGAAGTAAAATTGAATTTTTTTTTTTTTTAATCTGCCAGTTCAGGGAATTCCTCCAGCATGATGGTGATTTTGCATGTTTCAGTAGAAGAAATACAATAATCCAATACAATACAATAATACAAAATACAAAACATACAATAATACAAAATACAATAATAATAATAATAATAATAATAATAATAATAATAAAACTACAAACACGCATATATGTTACGTTACTTCCCATTAGCTTCCAAACCATAATACTGGAGTGGTAAATTTTAGAATTGTTTTTCCTACCTTCCAGTTGGTTTCAGTTCATTCCAGTATGCTATAAAATCAACTTGTACAGACTTGAAACGTGCTGAGATAAATAATCCATCACAGCAAACAAATACCATTTTTCTTTTTTTGTCTAAGTTACTTAATTTAAGAAAATGTATGTTTCTGCCAGGAAATGTAGTCCCAGGAGGAGACGGCTTTACCAGAGAAATTAAAAACAGCCATGCCTTCTACAATCATGCATAAGTGTTAGCAGGGGAGACAGAATTTTAAGGTGAGTTTATCACTTGAAAACTTGATTTTTAAAAGATTTGGGGATTTGGCTAAATGAGAGAAAAATTTAAAAAACAGTTTTATGTTTTGGAAAATGGCTGTCAGTAAAGTAACATGCAAAACATACAAAATCGTCGGTATGGCCCTTTAAGATTACAAATATTTGCTGTAGGAAGTCTGAGAGGGTTAATTGTTGTCGTTCTCTCTCTCTCTCTCTCTCTCTCTCTCTCTCTCTCTCTCTCTCTGATGTCATTAGCAGCTCAGAGATGTTGTGCCACGGAGTGAGGACAATCAAGTCTGTCTCCAAAGTAATAGCTTCTCCTCAACCTAATTAACAAACTCGTTCTGCATTCCATGTAAGGGGGGGAGGGGGTATGAACCAATCATATTTGTGTGTGTTTGTGTTTGTGTGGCAGAATGCTCATAAAAATGTATACACCTTCCCATTTTGTTTTTTTCTGCTGAATATTAAATAGAATGCACTCAGAAAGTTCATACCTCTACCAAGGCCCACAAGTCCTCCGATTTTACATTATTAGAAATATAAATCCAGATATTTCTGATCATTACCTTGAAATCAGGCATATAAAAAGATTTAGCATGTAAATTTACTGTACAGTGGTACAGTAAACAGCATAAAATATGTCTGAACCGTTTTATTCTGCTAAATTAGCCTCATCTAAGCTACTGTATATTCTTAATTAATTAATTAAGAATATATTTTAATCCACCAGATCCAGATTAACATCAATAAACTCAAATGATGTACAGGAATTATATGACTTCCACACAAAAAAAATATTACATCCTGTCTCACTTCCTGGTGTGATAGGCTCAGAATTTATCAATCAACCTCTGACTGAGACCTCAGCTGGTGCACGTGAGACTGTGACCATTAAACGCCACTTCACTTTAAACAGGTTCCCAACTGTCGCTTAGCAACAGGTTCCATGCTCATCTGTTTGGCGATACTAGCAAATGGAGAATTTCCCATAAGGCAGTGGGGCGGGGTCATCGAGAGGTCACTGAGAGGTCACTGAGACTGTGTCCTAAATCACTGCCTATACCCTATATAGTGTGTTCACCATTTTCTAGTGGTGTCCAAATGTTTAATAAGAATTTCTGTACCCTATATAGATGGTACATTTCGTTTTTTAAGCAGCTCATATCTGATACCTGTATTTGACCTTTGACCTGCAGCAGCAGGATGCAGCTACGCGCACATTTCTGAGACGCATGTAAAAAAAATGCTTCAGGGGATGAGAGAAGTATTTAAAATCTGAAGAGAAGAAGACATGAGGAGGAGCGGGTGGAGTTGGAGTTTTGCTGCTGTAACAGGAGCCTGTTATCACACGCTAACATGTGACATAAACACACATCAGCATGTCTGATATATGTACAGTAGCCTGTCCTCCATTTCTGTTTACAGAGAGTGTCATCATATGATGCTGACATCACCATATGCAGATAAAGCAGAACGTGGATATCCAACACGTATCTGATTTATTCCACATATCAAGAGGCCCAAAACGAATCTGAGAATATCTGATTCCATGTGGCTTTTTACCGTTTACATCTTCAGGAAGCGTGTCTGATACGTGTCACGTGAACAAAAGATCAGAATCAGGTCACGTGTGTGTAACGTGTAAATCCAGCCAGTATGTCTCCTGATCTCTCTCTCTCTCTCTCTCTGTATGTCTTTCTCTCACTCTCTCTTTCACTGTCTATCTCTCTTTCTCTCACTCTGTATGTCTCTCTCTCTCACTCACTCTCTCTGTGTGTATCTCTCTCTCTCTCTCTGTCTGTATGTCTCACTCACTCTGTGTATCTGTCTCTCTCTCTCTGTATGTCTCTCTCTCTTTCTCTCACTCTCTGTATGTCTCTTTCTCTCTCTCTCTTTCTCTCTCTCACTCACTCTTTCTCTCTCACTCTGTCTCTTCCTCTCACTCGCTCTCTTTCTCTACTCTGTATCTCTCCCTTTCTCTCTGCTTTATTCACTCTCTCTCTCTCTCTCTCTGCATACGTCTCTCTCTCTCTCTCTCTCTCTCTCTCTCTCTCTGTTTCACTCCATATCTCTCTCTGTATGTCTATCTCTCTCTCACTGGCTCGCTCTCTTTCTCTCTGTCACTGTCACTGTGTATGTCTTTCTCCATCTCTCTCTCTCTCTGTTTCACTCTCTCTCTCTCTCTCTCTCTCTCCCCCCCTCTCCCTCCATCTCTCCTTGTGTTATTGTCTTTCTCCCTGTCAGTTTATCAGTATGTCTTCTCTCTGCCCTCCCCCCTCTCTTGCCCTCCATCTCTGCTCGTGTCCTCATCTTTTTCCCTCGTCTTCTGTTACTCTGTCCATTCTTGGTGAACGCGCTGCACTCGTTCTCTCTTTTCATTTCCCTCCTCGTTCCCTCGCTCTCCTCCTCATGCCTGCAAATGCAATGAATGTCAGAGAATCCACAGACCCTGCAGCAGCCATAACTTTCTCTTTTTACCACCCTGATTGAAGTCTCACACACACACACACACACACACACACACACACACACACACACACACACACAATACGATTAAATTAATGATCTATGGAGAACTATCTGTGTATACAAATATCCACCACAGACTCCCTCTTTGCCTCCAACGCTTTACCTTCTTCTTCTCTTCATCCTACTCCCCCACTCCTCACACACACACACACACACACACACACACACACACACACACACANCACCTTGCTCGTAGCCTGTACAGGGAGGTGGAGGAGATCCATCATGGTGACAGTGCTGCAGCGAGTGAAACAGGAGTGTGAGCTTCTGTCTTTGCCTTTGGAAATGACCTTGTCAGTCATTCACACACACTATTAGCATATGCTAATCACAAAGGCAGGACACACACACACACACACACACACACACACACACGCACACACACACACGCACACACACACACACACCACAAAGAAATGACTAAATTACTCAAAAGCATTTTCTTCATGCCACATGAAAACTTTTTCAGCCTCATTTTGATTTATAAATTCAGTTGAAAGACTAAGAAAATCTGCAGGTTCTTGCTACATGCTAGCAGCGAGCAGGCTAATAAGCCTGCTTTATTCACTATGTGATTTTTAGCTTGTTAGCATGCTAACACCAGCATCTAACATACAGTAAGATGCTTTTACAATGGATGCAAAAAATACATCTATTCATCTATGCATCCATCCATCAATCCATCATCCATCCATCCATCCATGCATTCATCCATCCATCCATGCATTCATCCATCTATCCATGCATCCATCCATCCATCCATCCATCTATCCATGCATCCATCATCCATCCATCCATCAATCCATCATCCATCCATCCATCCATCCATCATTCCATCCAGTTCACCAAACCTGCATGTGTTTGAACTGTGGAGGAAATCTGGATTCAAACCCACAACCTTTTTGCTATGATGCACCAACTCTGAGCTCTGCTTCTAAACTCTTCACACGGAAAAGCTGTGTTTTGTCTCCATGACGTGCCGCCGCTTCCTGTCAGTCCTCAGATTAGATTACCTGTAAATAATTGACCTGCTGCTGCTCTAAAAGGTTAATGAGGTAATTCAACATGGCAACAAATGAGCAGAGAGCAGGAGACTTTTCCCCTCAACCCAAGGCCACGCGTGTCCACACGTTTGTCATCCCCACAGATGGCGTGAAGAATACGCTTTCTGCCCGGTGAAGGGACATGCAGGACAGACTAAATTTATGGTGGATTTGATTTAGCCAAAGAACATTCCAAGCCGTCCTCCTCTCTGTTTCTCTATCTGCTGCTTTCTGCTTTTCCCCACGGCGGAAGACGTGACATCAATCTCTCTCTCTCTGGAAAACCCTGTGGAGCATCGGAATTAATCTGTCCATGTGTGGAGACTCCAAGGAGAGAGAGAGAGAGAGAGAGAGAGAGAGAGATAAAGAGAGAGATGGGAGCAGAGAAAGACAGAGGAAGTGAGACAGACAGAGAGAGGACAGGCTGACTTGGACAAACCAATGAGGTCTTGTCCTTTCCGTTACCCTGATTGAAAACATCGATTCTTTTATTCATGTTCGTACAAAGGCCAGCATTCAGCACGCACCCTAACGGCATCTCAATTCAGGTCCTGGATCTTCCAAAGTCCACGAATACGACATAATAGACCATCAAAGCTCGTCCCGCTTCAAACAACAATAAAAACCTGCTTTCTGCCAGCTTGGAGGACATATCGGTGTCTTTAGTCCATTCTAGTCCACCGGCCAGATATTTAATGTTGCATTCAGGCGATCTTGTAAAGTCGTATTGTTGGGAAATATCACCTTCCTATCTTGTATTTAGTGTGTATTTGCCTTCAGGTGATTATCAGCTGCCAGTAAACGCATCACATAAACTGGACCAATAAGAAAACAATGCAGGTCTAAACAAAGGAAGCAACTCGTCAAATTGGATGTACTTCTCGGTAGTAAACTTTTTGACTTTATGACTTGACAAGGAGCGCCTGAATGCCCCATTACTTTTGGTTTTTGTGAGGCTGGACCGTCTCATTTGGTTCGGTTCTCGCCGAGCCGTCAGGTTCCTCTGACCTTCTGTCATTCTGAACACAGTGATCTCACTGTGTAACGGCACTGAGAAAAAGAATTTTACTCTGAAGGGGTTGAAGGCTGACATCCTGTCACATGTCAATCACAAAGAAAAGTTCACCAGAAGTTCACCGTTTTACATGTTTGAGCCTAATATATTCAGTTTTCATACATGTTACGTTACTGACAATCATTCACCAAAGGATAAAACCGTATTTCAGCTTTCCTGATATTTTGCTAAATCTCTTAACCTTTCAAAATCAAATATTCAAGTGATACACCCACCTTAAAAATCCATGTTTCTCCTGCTAATAGTTACACAGCCTTATGAAGTCACGGTCCTTTAAATTTTTCCATAAACGCAGGTCTTCTTTTGGGACTATATTCCCCGGTGGAGGCATACATTCACTCCACGCTTTTTATTGCATTTAAATGCTAAAAGAGCGTTTTCAGATCTGTAGATCGTTTGCTCTGGTCTGAATCAGAGACGCAGCAGCTACAATGCTGCATTTACCACTTTATTTGGTTTTGTTTTACACAGGAAAACATCTATCAAACCAAAATATACAGTATATTTGAAGAAAAAGTCATGTGACAACACTCTGTCTGCTGATTGGTCAGACAGAAACTCCAAACAGGAAGTAGTTTCTGTCAAAGTAAATCAGAGTAACAAAGATGAATGTGGATCCTTTCCTAGTCATAGCATCATGTGATCCATGAAGAAGAAAACTATGACAGCACAAGCTGAATCACGTGTGGAAAACCACATGCTGCTTCACATCATGTGAAGAAGACGTGCTGCCTTCACATGCTGAACATACAAGCACACACTAACCTGAACATGTGATAGCTAAGATTGCTACGGCTAATCAGAGGTGTAGTTTAGCTGCGGTAAAGTTTGTTCTACATTCTACGTGTTTAATGGATTTAGCGTTTTGATATCAGATGAGTATCTAATGTGAAACAGACTTTACCACAGGTGTAGTTAAGCGTTAATCACATGTAACCCTCTGTTTCTAGATCAATCAATAGATCAATAGATTGATCTGGTTTGGACGAATGCAGATTATGTTCACACCGAAAAACAACCGCTCCAAACCGTTTGGACCCGGACCGAGACCAAGTCCTCAAAAAAGACCTGTGCTAACAGACCGTACCTCGTCTGATTTCTAAACCACGTCAGTACGAAAACACCTTTAGGGTTTCTTTGCTTATGAACTTCCTGTCAAATGTCACCACACATGACTGAGTTCATGTCAGATGTCTGTTTAAGCTTTATGTATCGGTTCGCTCCGTTAAAGAAGGTCCGGCGTCTTATGGCGCCTCTGCAGCAGGTGTGCGTGATGAAGCTCGGTGCAGGTGAGTTTCATTAGCATGCCGTCGCAGCAGCTTCTGTCTGCAGGTGACGTGTTTGCTGACGGCAAGCGGGGATCATTTCAGAGGCCGCTGCTCGCTGGCGTGGAAAATCACTGTTAGAAATTCCACATCGAGAGCAAAATAAACATGCATACATCAATCTATTAGCTTTTCTGTGGGGATTTTTCTCTGGGCGCTGGAACGGAGGCAGGATTTTTCAGAGAAGCGCCCACGTCTCATATTTTGGCATATCATGGCTTTGGAGCAAATCTGATTTCTGAAGAGAATTACTCTCATCTCTTTATCTGCCTGTCTCCTCTCTGTCTCCCAGGATTTGTTTCCTCCATCTTCCATTATCCATAAATAATGAAGATGGCGATTGCTGTTATTCATACGCGGACGTTTAAACTGACAAAGACAAAGAAAAGTAGAACGTGTCCACATCCAGACAAAACAGAAGATCTGCAAATGTCTTCACGCTCCGTTTTCTTTAACGATCCCCTACAGAAGCATTTTAAACCTATAAAATACTCTGAATTGAATTAGATTTTGTCCAAAATGTTTTCTGCACAAAAATGTTCTATAAGCTGACAAAATAAAAGGCTTCAAAGCACATCTACTCTTTCTGCCTTGTTAAGAATTCTACAATCTATGAATATGCAAATATGAGCTGTCCATCAGCGGCTCTGTTCTGGTTACACTATTAAAACGATAGCGCGCACACACACACACACACACACAGAATGTTATCTAAAAGAAAAAACCTGAGCTGAGCCTTTTTATATTTAATATAATAGTTTTAATATAGTTCCAGAAGATGTCTTTTACTGAGAAATTAAAACCTGAACATTTGATTTTGACAAACTGAGGGATTTGGTCAAATAACACAAAGCTAAAATATGGTTTTATGTTTTGGAAGTACTGTAACATATATGCAGGTAGTATTTATCTGGCTCAAACATGCAAAACCACTGGCATGGTCCTTTAACTAGCTTTTACAAATAAGAAAAAAGGGAAAAGAAGACAACAACCTGCCGACCTTCCACCTCTCTGAAATGATGCCATCTACAGGATGGGGCCAGCTGCTAATCATAGCTTTTTAACCAGCTGCATTAGCATTAGCATTAGCATTAGCATTAGCAGGCATCAGAGAAACACATTACACCCAGACATTATCAATAAGTGTCTCTTACTGAACAGAGGCTCATACGGGAAATTCACACATTCACACATTCACACACATGCACGCACACGCACACACACACTCACACACACAGAAACATATCAGATAAGCTTTAATTGAATATTTGCCACCATGCTGTCTTGTGCAGAACATGTGACGCTATCTCCAGATCTGTTATCTCACCGCTCTTGTCTGTATGGCTACAGCACAACACACATGCACGCACACGCACACACACACACACACACACACACATANAGAGAGAGAGAGAGAGAGAGAGCAGTATGTTTCATGCTAACATTAAAGCAGTGAGGCCCCCATATCTCAACACAACATACATGTAATGCTACGCACACACACACATGCACGCAGCATGATTTATCTGAACTCATATTTAATTTGATGTATTTTTATTTTATTTATTGGTAAATTTTAAGTGAATTTGTACATTTTATTTTGCAAAATTGACTGTTGTTTGTACTATTACTGTCATCTTTGATCATGAACTTGTAAAATTTTCTAATTTTGTACTGTCAAAACTCTTCAATATCCAAATCTGGGTGATTATTGATTCTTGTTTGTGTAAAAACTGATATTTGCAGATAAATTATTGTGATTATATTTGGAAAATCAATCAGGTTCTTCTGGAAATCAGTTTGAGAAACTTTCGTTTTAGAAAAATGTTCCTGTAGTTTAGAGGAGAATCATCAGATGTTCGTTTACTCCTCTTAAAGATCAGCAATTAAAGCAATTAAAGATCAGCAGCTGATTTCATTTAAAAAAAAACAGGTCCTGAAGACACATGATTTCATGTGACAGACATGTTGGAGTCAGCGTGACGGGGGAGGAGTCAGAACCGCTGATAGAGACGCAGCAGAGACACGGCGCTCATCCGTGGAGGACGTGTGGGAAACAGATTCCCTGACAGACCCTGAAAGCATCATACGTGTGTGATGAAGCTGATGTGCAGGCGTGTGGAAGGATGGACGGAGAGGAAACGGAGGAGTGAATCCTGCTGTTCTTTTACTGGCTGAGAGAGGAAATGGATCTAAATTAAATTCTGTTTATCAAAAAAAAAAATTCTAGGAGGCTGAGAATCAGTAATCAATAATTAATCAATAACTAAGAAACCAAATTATTGTCTTCATTAATACTTTTTTAAACTGTCTGCAAAGTTTATTGTTTTAGTTTATATAAATTTTTACTGAAAAAAAAACTCTGTTTAGAAAAATAATTTGATTTGAAGCAATTTCCAAAGAGAAATTATTTCCCCACACCCATGAAAGTTGAGTTTCCTGCTTATGTGTTAGCATATGTTAGCACATGTGCTAACATATGTTAGCATAAGTGTTAGCATATATATTAGCATACATGGTAGCACGTGTAAGCATATATGTTTGCATATGTTAGCATAAGTCTGTTAGCACGTGTTAGCATATATGTTAGCATGTGTGTTAGCATACACAGTACTGTAACAGTATTCGACCTCCTGATTTCTTGTATTTTTGTAGAAATCTCAAATTAAATTGTCTCAGATCTTCAGACAAAACTTAACATAAAACAAAGGAAACCTGAGCAAACATATAATACAGTTTTTAAATGATAATTTTATTCACTGAAGCAAAAAACTTATCCAACACCTGTATCATCATGTGAAAAAGTAATAACCCCCTAAACTCCATAACTGGTTGTTCCACATTTAGCGGCAGCAATAATTCCAGATCATCTCTGATGTCGCTGTGTGGAGTTTGCTTCCTCTTCTTTACTAAACGGCTTTAATTCAGACACGTTGGAGGTTTTCCAGCATCAACAGCCTGTTTAAGGTCCTGCAGCATCTCAGTGGGGTTCAGGTCAGGACTTGGACTAGAACACTCCAAATCCTTCATGTTGTTCCTTCTGATCCGTTCAGAGGTGAACTTGCTCTGATCTTTGGATCATCGTCTTGCTGCAGAACCAGTTTGAGCTTCAGATCTCAGACTGATGACCTGGCGTTCTCCTCAGGATTCTCTGCTGGAGCAGAATTCATGTTTCCCTCAGTCATGGCAAGTCGTCCTGAAGCAGCAAATCTATTCTCAGATACAAGTAGGAGGGCTCCAAGGAAAAAGGTTGGGATCCCTGGATTAGTGGATTTAGTAACGAGGGGGGTGAATACTTTTTCACACAGGCCTAGCTAGTATTACATAAGTTTTTGCTTCAATAAATCAAATGATCATGTAAAAACTGTATTTTAAGTTTATCAGGTTGTTTTATGTTAGATTTAGTTTGAAGGTCTGAAACAGTTTAATATCAGATACACACAAACAGAAGAAATCAGGAGGAGGCTGAGTATTTTTTCACAGCTCTGTATGTTAGCATGTGTGTTAGCACGTTTCCACGGTGAGTGGAAATCTTCAGAATCGAACAGGAGTTTAAATAAAACTAAAAAGTGATCATGCTTTTAAAGCTGATTAAAGCTCATCACGTCTCTCAATCTCCGATTCGATCTGAACTGTCATCGCCAGAGAGAGGACGTCTTTCTTCTTCTATTGATTTAAAGGCTCTTACACAGAAACTCAAGTGGGAAGCGTGAAAAACGTTTTAGTTTTGTAGCTTTTTCTTGGATTTTATCGATTTATAAATGACTCCATTTTACAGATGAGGAGGAAGCTGACTTTAACGCTGACACAGGTTTTCATGTAAGCCTACTGACAGGCGGCTCTGTGTGTGTGTGTGTGTGTGTGTGTGTGTGTGTGTGTTACAGCTGTCACTGATAAGATGATTAAAGTGGCTGACTGAATGCATCTGACAGCCTGCATCAGATTTCTGATTTAATCATGTCAGTAAATAAAATGTAGATAAAACAAACAAACCTGTTTTGACATTTCTGTAATAAAAACTCAGTCAGGCCACACACACACACACACACACACAAAAGCAACAATACAAGCACTGTGACATGAATAATGAACACAAGAAAATGGTGACTGAATCACTCGCTAACTTCACTCGTTGACTTGTTCACTCATTCACTCGATTTGTTCACTCACTCACTGACTTGTTCACTTCCTGACTTGTTCACTCATTCACTTGTTGACTTGTTCACTTCCTGACTTGTTCACTCACTCACTCATTGACTTGTTCACTCATTCACTCGTTGACTTGTTCACTTCCTGACTTGTTCACTCATTCACTTGACTTGTTCACTCACTCACTGACTTGTTCACTTCCTGACTTGTTCACTCATTCACTTGTTGACTTGTTCACTTCCTGACTTGTTCACTCACTCACTCATTGACTTGTTCACTCATTCACTCGTTGACTTGTTCACTTCCTGACTTGTTCACTCATTCACTTGACTTGTTCACTCACTCACTGACTTGTTCACTTCCTGACTTGTTCACTCACTCACTCGTTGACTTGTTCACTCATTCACTTGTTGACTTGTTCACTTCCTGACTTGTTCACTCATTCACTCGTTGATTTGTTCACTCACTCACTGACTTGTTCACTTCTTGACTTGTTCACTCATTCACTCGTTGACTTGTTCACTTCCTGACTTGTTCACTCATTCACTCGTTGATTTGTTCACTCACTCACTGACTTGTTCACTTCTTGACTTGTTCACTCATTCACTCGTTGACTTGTTCAATTCCAGATGTGTTCACATTTACTGATTCCTTAACTCACTGAGTCATGCAGTGACTTGTTTAATTACTCATTGACTTGCTCACTTTCTCACTCATTCACTTCCTCACGGATTCACTTCCTCACTCGTTCCCTTCCTCACTCACTCATTCCCTTCCTCACTCATTCACATCCTCACTCGTTCCCTTCCTCACTCGATCCCTTCCTCACTCCTTCACATCCTCACTCGTTCCCTTCCTCATTCACTCACTTCCTCACTCATTCCCTTCCTCACTCATTCACTTCCTCACTTATTTACTTCCTCACTCACTCATTTGCTCACTCATTCCCTTCCTCACTCATTCCCTTCCTCACTCATTCACTTCCTCACTTATTTACTTCCTCACTCATTCACTTCCTCAATCATTCCCTTCCTCACTCATTCACTTCCTCATTTATTCACTTCCTCACTCATTCACTTCACTTATTCCCTTCCTCACTCATTCACTTCCTCACTTCCTCACTCGTTCACTCACTGACTTGTTTACTCTTGACTTATAAACTCGTTCACTCGTGACCTTATGACCTCATCAGAGCGTTGGAGGGTATCGATGTCGTGGCGTTATCGCCTTCGCTCGTGAAGAAGAAAATACTCTGATCATGACTTGTCACAGCTGCAATGCATTGTGGGAAATACTCTCATATTTCAGTGTATTTTGGCTCATATTCAGTTTGAATTAACGTCATCCTTTTGTGTTTTTGACGGTTTTTTTAGCCCCTCCCCCTCCTGTCCGCTGTCTCTCCTTCATGCTACGTTTCCTGTTTTATCTCGTCCGTTATTTTATTATATTTCCCACCGGTAGCTGATTTATTGGTAATTGATCGTATTAAACTGCATCTCCTCAATTACTAAACGTTAAACAACAAAACGCTGCAAAAATGGAAGCGAGGACGACTGTTAGCATGTAGCGTGTTCCTGATTAAATCCACTGTGTGTGTATGTGTGTGTGTGTGTGTGGGCATTTATGTATGAGTGTGTCAGCATATTTCTGCCAAATTAACAGGTTGTCAAAAGCATTAATTTAGACATGGAAGCAGAGGATGATGGTGGGAGGTGAATGAAAGAGACACTCGTCTTTTTTTCTTTCTTTAAATCCGTTAAACTCATTTTAGGAGGAAATGTTTATATAACGCCATTTTTTAAAAACATCTCTGGGCTCATTTCTCTATTCCCAACAAAGACGTGATAGCAGCTATAGCTGAGAGAGAGAGAGAGAGAGAGAGAGAGAAAGAAGAGAGAGAGAGAGAGAGAGAGAGAGAGAGAAGAGAGGGAGAGAGAGAGAGAAAGGAGAGAGAGAACGAAGAGAGGGAGAGAGAGAGAGAGATAAAGAAAGGAGAGAGAGAAAGAAGAGAGGGAGAGAGAGAGAAAGAAGAGAGAGAGAGAAAGGAGAGAGAGAGAAAGAAGAGAGAGAAAGGAGAGAAAGAAGAGAGGGAGAGAGAGAAAGAAGAGAGAAAGGAGAGAGAGAAAGAAAAGAGAGAGAGAGAAAGGAGAGAGAGAGAAAGAAGAGAGAGAGAGAGAGAGA
>VXCM01008270.1:0-17721 GCA_014773175.1 Lucifuga dentata
CTATTTAGTTGACCGGGTGTCAAAAGAGGCAAATTACACCAAATCCATAGTTAGATTAACTCCAGAGATAGTTGGATTGACACTCTTTTCATCAACACCAGAATTTTAACTGCTGAATTTGCTGTGTAGCATTCCATCAATTCCAAATTGGATCGAAAGTGGAAGGTGAAGTCCACAGTGGTCCCACTGGGAGCACTAGGGGCTGACTGGGAGGGTGGCTCCAACAGATTCCAGTAACAATATCTGAGGTCCAGAAGAGTGCAGTCCTAGGAACAGACTGCACAGACCCGAGCTTGAGAAACACACACACACACACACACACACACACACACACACACACACACACACACCACCCAGGGTGAGAAGGAGATTTATATCAAGGGCATAGGTTTGGTTTCAACATTGGTAGGAACTTTTTTTTCCGGATGAGCATCATGTACAGTTGTACCTATGTTGGTAACATGTTAATTTCCGTCACACAAAAAGTTAATTTTAAACGTCAGTTTTCGTTTGCAGTACTGTGCTAATTTTCATCAGTTTTCGTTACAGGTGCTGGTAATTTTTGTCAGTTTTTGTTACATGGTACCGTGTTAATTTTCGTCACAGTTTTTGTTACCGGTGTCAGTAATTTTAGTCAGTTTTTATTACTGGTGCTGGGTTAATTTTTGTCACAAAAACCTAATTTTCGTTAACAAAAACATTAGAGGGTACCAGTAACAAGGGCCGGATGAGCAACATGCACAGTTGTGCTGCACTTGCTGTGTCGTATGCTTTTCTACGTCACACATATAAAAAGAACTTGAGTGTGTAAAATATTTGCTTTGTTCACTTATGTATTTATTCATTATTTATGCATTTATTCTTTATTTAACCAAGACTTGTATAGCTTTTTTCTCCTTCCTCCTATCATAGGCCCTCAAATGGTTCTGAATGCTGGCATCCACAATCAGTTTTTATGTGAGAGGTGCGATCAATGAACAAAATTATTTGAAACCGTAGCTTTTATTAGTTAAAATGATACATACAGACAATCGAGTGTTGAACTCAGACAAATCTAGTTGTCTGTTTTTCAAACTGGGGTTATGAATTTTGGGAAAAGCAGTGGTAATTGTTATCTTGCCAAAAAAATAAAAATAAATAAATAAATAAAATCAAAAAGAAAAACAGGATACCTTGTCTCAAGTCCATGTTTAATGCTATATTTTACAGAATGGTTCAGTGCTTCCTGAAAAGCTGATTATTTGGCTAGATGTATAAAATTCACATTCAAAACTTAGAAAGTATCATTTTTATATACTCCAAAAATAAACTCTTTAATATCTGGTATAAATTGGTGAATACTGAAAACCTTGCGACCATATGAAATTGCACTTTACTAATACTGTAATGGTACAGATGAATTCCTGGGCTGGCATCTTTGGTATTTTCCAGGATCAAATTTCTCAAACTTTAATGACTAAATTCAGTTTCAGCCTATATGGTGCAACAGGCATCTCTGCTTCCAGCAATTGACTAAATTACGTAAACACTTTGTAAAGAAAAAACTTCCTGAATAAACGTATTCAACTCATCATAAGCTCAAGGTCCAGGGAGAAGAATTCAGATGCTTCTATTAGGAGCACAATTTTGACTTCAATTACAAATAAAAGAGAATAAAACCTTCATCTCTAGAATTAACTTTGCTGAAGTAAACTTAAGCAGGTGGGGGGATCAGCTGACACTCTGTCTCAAAGTCACAGCCTTGGAGAAGTTCCCTGTAGCGCACTTTGACGTCTTCGTAAAGTGGCATGGAGGTCTGCTGGTCAGCCATTCCAGGGAAAGCCACAGGCTTCTCATTGAGCAGCGGCTGCAGCTTCAGGTTACCTCCTCCACAGTCATACAACACCAGGATTAAGTTAGCTGTGTAAGGCAACATGTGGCTTGTGCGGAAGGATCGTTGGGTCTGCGTGGCGTAGTTGGTTGAGGTCAGGATATCTGTGTCCTTGAAGAAGCCCAGCAAGGTTAGCAGTGGCAGGAGGGTTTCTGCATGGCCAACCTGGATTGTCACAGCTTCAGTCACCTGGCCAGACCTAGCACATTTGGAGAGGAGGGTAGAGTGGAGGTAGTGGTAATTCATTCAGATCTAATGCCAAAAGAGCTGTGTGTGAGCAATTTCTTCAAGTATCGAAAACCAGGCTACATACTGCAATTTCAGTTTTCCTACCTACAAGATGTAAGTCAGGAGAAAACGAGTCCACATACAGTAAATTGAACCAATCAGTGAAGGCGTGCTTAGATAGCAACATAACTTACCAGCTTTTGAAACCACATTAATTAACCCTTGTATTGCAGATATAAAATGAAGTATGCTGCTGCAACTATATGGTCTACTTTTTGCCTTTGTCTTAAGAAACTGGTTTTGGATAGTCTAAGGTAAATCTGACGTCCTTTCAAGAACAGTTACAATGGTTGAAAACCACTGTAGCTAAGTGATGTCCAGCGATGGTGTATTTGTCAAATTTGGTGTAGAAAGAGTTCATGTTCATGTCTGAGTAAAGTGGAGAGTGGAAATTTATTGTACAGCATGTCTCAAGCATATTCATCCGCTGTCTTGTCAAAGCATAAAGAACAAACTAAAACTGTGGGCTGACTTTCCCTAGCCAAAAATAAATAGCTGAAAGACAAAACACATGACAAATACACACAATACTTTATTTGGAAAATAACTTAAATTAAGTAAAATTTTGGTTGTTAAATGAATGCAGTACGTTCACTTTTCAGCATACATCTGTGGAGGGACATGTCATCTAGTGACTGAAGAATCAGTCACAGCTAGTCTTCAACCAGGGTCGTTCACCTGTACTCCAATTAATGATTAGGAAAAAAATATATGATAATGCTGAGTCATCACAAATAGCAGTAACTCTTTCCAAGATCAGCAAATCAGGCTAAAGGGAAAAGCAGATACAATCACTGATAATCACTTAAGCTATTCCACTATTCCACTGAAGCCATTTGGATGAATGGTGAAACGTTTCAGAATTAAAAACTTGAATCCAGTTGACTTGACTCAGTTTTCATATATCTACCCACTTGGATGACCGAGAACCTTCATCAAAATATTCCACTCAAGGTTTTAAGTATGTCAACAATGACTTAGTACGTGTTGATTGAAAAGTTCGGGGCCTGATACATAAGTAAGTAAGCAAGGACTGTATATTTTTTGATGGCCAATGCGTCATCAAGGTCCAAAACCAATGTTTTCCATGTGAGGTCAGAGTGGTGTATTTGTCCAGTTAGATGAAGAAAGAGTTCACGTTGATGTCTGAGTCAAGGGGAGAATGGGAATCTATCGTACAGCGTGTCTCAAGCATATTCACCTGCTGGCTTGTCAAAGGATTATGAACAAACACAAATTTTCGCCTGGCCTTGCTAAGCCAAATGTAAACGACTGAAAGGCCAAACAAATGATAAAAGACACACCTTAACTAAGTAAAGTTTGGGTTGTTACCAAATGATTCCACCACTTTTACTTTTCAGTGGACATCTGTGGAGGGACACATTTTTAGACATCCATGCTTGTGACTGAGGGATGAGTCCACAGGCTCGTCTTTAACCAGGGAAGTTTATCTTTACTCTGATTTATGATTAGAAAAAAAAAATATCATGTTGCAAACAGCAATGACTTGCCAAGCTCAACAAAACAATCAAATTCAAAATTTTTCAGTTCTGATTATTCACCATGACTTAATACATGGGTTGATTGAAAAGTTTAGAGCATTACACATAAGGAAGTTAGCAAGGGCTTCTGATTTTTTTTTTTTTTTTTTNTTTTTTTTTTTTTTTTTGTTTGAGGAAGTAGTACAATTGTTGTATTTCTTCTCGCTAAGTATTTTACAAGTTCCAGAGGTACCCAAGGGTGCAGAGGTGTGCTCTTTCATGATGATGATGATGATGGAAGCACGGCTCTGCTGCTGACCCCAGCTCATCTGCTCTGTCTGTGACTAAATTAAATGATCTGCATATTACCAGAATAAAGAGGAAACCTTTAAACATCCTGACATCATCATCCTCTTTTCACCCAGTTTCAAGTTTTGAAATCTGACAGGCGTTATGGAGTGCCTTTAGAAACCAAGGATATCTTTAAGAAATCTTTCATGCCCAATACAATCAAAATTCTTAACTCAAGTAAATTCCAAGTTTTCCTCTTTGTGATGGGACTGGTTTTATTTGTCTTTAGCTGTTTTATGATGGTGATCTTTGTTTTTACTATTATTTTTCTAATCTGTATGTATCTGTGTTGACTGTATGCATTGGCGAGCTGAAGAGTTTTCCACCTCAGTGGACAATAAATTTCTTTTCTTTGGTTAAACTAGTTCAGTTCAGCCCACCTACATACCTAGTGACAAAGATACTGACACATCCACAAAGATATGTGCTTTCACAACATTCCGGACATACTTAATATTATGAACTAAAATGTAAAGAGCAAGGCACATGAAAGAAAATGTGAAAACAAATACACTACCTACCATCTGCAATGCTTCCTTCTATAAGTAACTGAATAGTGTACTTTTTCATGTACTAGGTCATTTAAACATTTACTCACTTGTTCTCGTTGGCTGCTTTGTCCAGTCGACTAAACACATCATGGAAGAGGATGCAGCTTGACCTGCTGTTAATATCATAACCATAGCTTCTTTGCCAGTATTGTTTCAGGTCATTTGCATACTCCATAACCTGTTGGTGCACCAGATAGTCAAATTGTTTGTAGCCTAGATGCCTTTATGTATAAATGTCTTTATGTTAAAAAAAAAAAGGGGGGGGGGGGGNCTCCCCCCACAAGATAGCAATCTGATAGTCTTTTAAGGTAACATTTCAGCTACCTGAGTATTAGGTCAGCCTGTAACATAAGACACAAAACACTCTTTGTCACATGAATAATGCCAAGTCGTTTCCAATTGAATGAATACTGGGGCCAAGCAGAGACACGGATGCATTGTAATTTCTGTTTTCAGCAGCCCATGTGGTTTTTCAATCAAAGTTCCCAGAGATATGGATGATTTTGCATTTTGAAATCCATGACATTATCAATAAAGTGAAACATCCCATCCCAAGCATTCACAAATATCTCTTGGCAAAATGTGCAATGAGCCTCATAACAAGCCTCATAAGGTAGCATAATTTTACCTGCATGTTTTCAAAACTGAATTAACACAAACATTTGTCTCTAAATTCATTTTATCTTAAGGTTTGTACCTGTGCATCAACCTCATCAAAGAGCTGACACCATGGGGAGTTCACTGTCTTGATGGTAAACTCATAAGCGCACAAGTAAAAAGCAGCTTCAGCCATATCTGCAGGGGAAAGAAAGCCATAACACGTCAAAATCAAACAGGACAGGCAGCCATTTAAGCAAACACAAAACAGAACGTGGAGATCTAACATAGTTAAAAACAAATCAATAGTCAGACCTTCATCATCACTTTACAAACAAGCTTTGAAAATTTTAGATCAGAAACCACTAAAATGGCACTACTATAAAATTATACAAAAAATATTATCTACTGAATTTTGACAATTTTATAAATTTTTCATTTTTAAAACTCATTTTCAAGTTGGGCTGGCTTCAGAAACGGTGTCTCAGCTCATTAAACAGAGAGATTATAGTTATGACAAGAAGGACTAACTAGCCAGAACTGCAGAGTCCCAATGTGCAGAACAACTTTTGGTCAATCATCCTTTTCAGTAAAAGGAACACATGGAACTCTTTACCAGCAGAAATCAAGTCTCAAACAGAACCGAAGGTGCTTAATGCAAAAGTCAAATTCTAGCTCAAGCAACAACAGAGATGTGAGCATTAATGGGATCCCCCACTGACTCACATGTTCACATAAACACAATTTTTATGTAAATGTGATTCTCCTTAATCTATATTTTGTATGAATTGTATAATTTTTTTTTTTTTTTTTTTTTTTTTTTTTTTTTTTTAAATTGTATTTAAAAGCCTGACCAGGGACAAGGACTGCAAAAGCTTAAACTAGATGTCTTTTATACATTTCATTTTCCACATTTGTCCATGCCAACATTGTATGTATTGTCCCTGTCAAATAAACAATAAATAAATAATAAATATCACTTGTATTGTATATAACTGTAGAAAATATTCAAATTATAATTTCATCTTAATGTTAATTATTACACCTGCATGTGGCTGGCCTATTATATCATTTCCAGTCAATAAACTACTATATCAACCTTGGCTAACCCTCTTTAGTCATTAACATGATGCCGCAGCTTGAGTACTTACGAATGAGAAAACAGCTCCACCTAGTGTGGACACACAATGTGAAATATAGGATTGAAATATAATTACTTTGCTTATAAATTTGGATTATATGCACAAATTGGTTCATAATGGCGAATATATCCAATCAATGTCTTAGATCGTTTGTCCATTTCATGCATGGCACAAATTGAAAGAGTTTGTGCTTGATGAAGGCTATAAACATCAGAGTAACATGAATAAAGAGTATTCAAAATGTTAAAAAGTTCTTTCTACTGATATCACCATCATTTATCAGACTGTACTGGACTCTGAACCGGTCTGCGATCTTCTCCTGGACCCTCCTCATCTCTGGTCCCTTCCTGAATTTGTCGAGCTCTTCCATGGCTGATGGGTTGTTATCAACATCCTCCAAAAACCTGGTGCACTGGTCAAAAAACCTCATCAGAGCATCATTGACTGCATGATCAAACTCTACGTCTGTAAATGGAGTAAAAAGAGAAAAATGTCAATATGTGGTCATAATATTAACACACATTAATATTCACTACATGGACAAAAGCATGTGGACATAAAAACATTATTGCATCGGTTATTGTTGAGCATCTAATTTCAAAACACTAATTTTTTTCAGATAGATTTTGGAACATGGCTGCAGTTTTTGCTTCCATTGAGCCATAAGAGCTTTGGAGAGATCAAGCCCTGATGCTGGGCCATGAGGCCTGGCTTGCAGGCAGCGTTCCAATTAGAGCGGCACGATGGTGAGTGGGTAGCACTGTTACCTCACAGCAAGAGTTGTTTTTTTTTTTTTAATTCTCTGGTTTTATTGCTTTACCTTGGTTACTTGTACAAGCATTTGTATTACATTTTAATCATGTATTATATTCTAAGCTAAGTATTTCTGCAAAAGCCCATCTAGGGACAAGCGCTGCAAATTAGCCTTGCCTATAAATGCTATGATATCTGACATTAGTTTATTCTGTGATTAATTAATTAATAAATTAAGATAAATACATTTTTTTAAAAAAAGGGTCCTGGGTTCAAATCAAAATGAGACCTTTTCTTGTGGAGTCTGAATGTTCTCTACATCCGTATGTGTTTCCTCCCAGGTTAGACAAACTGGAAACCAAATTGACCATGACTATGAAGAATTTGTATGAGTTTGTCTATCTATGTATGTTATCTCTGTGATAGGCTTGTTCAGGTTATACCTGCCTCTCACCCAGTGGATGTTGCTAGGCAGCAGCCCACCGGGACCCTGCACGAGTGATGGGTNCCTGCCTCTCACCCAGTGGATGTTGCTAGGCAGCAGCCCACCGGGACCCTGCACGAGTGATGGGTGTTGGATGAGGTTGAGGTCAAGGCTCTGTGGAGGTCAGTCAAGGACTTCCTCAGATTGTTGCAGTAAAGTTGGAGGTACGTTACTGTCTGAAAATTTTAATACCTACGTCCACAAACTTTTGGCCATGTAGTATATTTTCACCATCAGGGTCCTACCTTGAATCCCCCACAGCTCTGTCAGTCCCGCCTTGAAGGCTAAAGTGCTGTTGACACACCTGTGCTTTGAGCTGGTGATGAAGCTGATGAGTCCACCTCGAAGCTTCTCCTCTGAGATCAGAGAAGGAAACAGCTTTGACATCCTGACAGCTAAATGCTTGTGATCACTCACACCTTTCTGGACCAGCCTGCCGTCCATGTCCTCAGTGTACCACATCCTCCACTGGCTTTGGATTTCCCGCAGCCAGCTCTCTTTACCAGAGGCCTTATCCCGGACCAGGTTGTAGAGCTGCTGCATCTTCTTGATGTTTTTGGTCGTGGGGTACCTTGTTCCGTGTCTTATGATGGCAGTCAGATGAATTTCGCGACATTGTGCGGATGGGGGTTGCAGGATCGATCTGTTTACAGCAAGTATGTCCTCTATGAGGTACGGATTCACTTCCTCATACCGTCCTTTCGTGCTGAAATATTTGGCGATCGCTGGTATATTCTGATTAACTGCAGGACTCAGAAAACAAGGTAAAACACCGATGATGATGGACAAATGAAGAAGAATACATTTCCAAAGATCGATCGGCATGATTCCTCCACGTTTTCTGGATGTGTGGAAACCAAAAGCGGCGTGACGTTACAGTCCGAGCAGTCTAGCCAATCCGTTATCAGGAGGATCCTCTGCGGTCAAGTCAGCCTTAACTACAAATTGAAGGCGCATTTATTCTAAACTTTACGGTAACCGCTTTGGGAAAAACCATTAGAAACGGTTAGAAGTGATCGTTCGCGAGAGTATTATACTTTGTCACAAAGAACAATCTAGTGCTACAAAAAAGACTTTAAAGATTTCTTGCAAACATTATCAATTTTGCTCTTTGGAAATTAATTACTTCAAAATGCTACAGTCAGTAGTTTCTTTCCATTAGGCAAGTTTGGCAATTGCACAGGGGGGCAAGTGGGAGAAGGACGAAAATGCTCTCATCTCCTGGCTTACAACATATTTAACACATAATACATGTAAGCCATTTTCTTTGAGAATGCATGTCCTGCTGTTCCTTTCACTTCAGCTTTGTATGAGGAAATGTTCATGCGTTCATGTGCATGTAACCATCGGTTACAATTTAAAAACGTTCACTTGCCTATAAGGCTAACAGGACTGCAGCTTCCAGTTATAGAAAATGATTATGAAATAACTGTTTTCCTTAAACATTTTTTGACCGACCGTTTCACTTTCCTTTTTTTTTTTTTTTTTTTTTTTTTTTTTTACCTTCAAGACCTTTGTGCTTGTTTCACCATTTGTATTCTTTTACCATTTGTGGTTTGACCATTTTCACCTTTGAACCGTTTTTGTTTGTTTTTATTTGTGACACCTTGATTTCATTGTTTCACACTCCATTTGTCATTTCTCAATTGTGTGTATCACACTTCATGTGTGTTTTATGCGTAGCCTAACTAACCCACCTGTCTCCAGTGGGGAACGAATGACACCATATTCAAAACTTATAAAGCAGAAGTTTTAGGGATAAATGTTTATTCTATTTGTTATATTTTTGAGCTTTACAGAAAAGAATAATCCAGACAAAGCTATTTACATTAAGAACATGCTCCATATAATTCTTAATCTCCAGAATCAACCCTTCCAGACCTAAAGTTCAGCAGGACGTGGGAACAGCTGACACTCTGTCTCAAAGTCACAGCCTTGGACAGCCAGTTCCCTGTAACGCATTTTCACGTCTTCATAAAGTGGCATGGAGGCCTGCTGGTCAGCCATTCCAGGGAAAGCCACAGGCTTCTCGTTGAGCAGCGGCTGCAGCCTCAGGTCGCCTCCTCCACAGTCAAATAACACCAGGATTAAGTTAGCTGCATAAGGCAACATATGGCCGATGCGGAAGGATCGTTGGGTCTGCGTGGCATAGTTGGTTGAGGTCAGGACATCTGTGTCCTTGAAGAAGCCCAAGAGGGTTAGCAGTGGCAGGAGGGTGTCTGCGTGGCCAACCTGGATTGTCACAGCTTCAGTCACCTGCTGGCTCGACCTGCATTTAATGAAACGTATTAAGAATTTACAGCTTTAGATCTAACACTGAAGGAATCATTTGTTTAGCTTTTTTAAATTTTTTTAATTTTTTGCTGTTTTCCTCCCCTTTGTTCCTAATTTGAAATGTCCACTCTCTCATGCTCATGCAGTTCATGTCACTGCTAACTCCACCATTGGCCCTTAGGTTTTAGTTAGTCACATGCTACCTCTGAGACACATGCAGTTGCCAGCCGTGTCATTCCTCTGTGCTGGCACCCCGACCAACCAAGAGGAGTTGTTGGTGCGATGATATGGATGAGAAACTTTGCTGTCTTGCCACACACAAACACTTGAGACAACCCAGATGGAGATACTACAACCAGGAATGAACCCCTATTTTAAATTGATGATATGTGGCTTGTTTCAAATTATTAGGCCACTGCTACTTCCAATGTACATCTGTGGAGGAACACGTTACACCGCCACAGTGACAAAGGATTAGACAGACTATCTTCAATCAGGGCACTTTAATCTGCCTGACGATTTTAGAAAAAGCATCAAAGTGCAGAAAGTTGCAAACAGAACAGTGACTCTTGCTAAGAGTCTATACATTTATATGTACTAGGTCATTTAAACATTTACTCACTTGTTCTCGTTGGCTGCCTTGTCCAATCGACTAAACAAGTCATGGAAGAGGATGCAGCTTGACTTGCTGTTAATATCATAACCATAGCCTCTTTTCCAGAATTCATTCAGGTCATTTGCATATTCCATAACCTGTTGATTCACCAGATAGTGAAAATAATAGCATGGATGTGGGTTAGGCTTGGCTAGAGTACAAAACCACAAATACAAAAAGGCTTCCCTGGATAGAAAGCTGTCACTTTTTTTGTATAACGTAACATTTCAGGCTACCTGAGAGTTAGGTCAGCTGTAACATAAGATACAAAACACCCCACCCTTCGGTATGAATCAACAATGAGTCAGTGAATGAAATCTGTGGCAAAACACACAAAAATGCTTTCAGGAAAAAGCAATTAAAATACCCATCCTCTTACCCTACCCTGTCTCTTTGAGACCTGTCCTACCAGTGTTTCTTCACCGTTCCACAGAAAAGTGTTTTGGGTGGGAGTTTTACACAGCATAATCCAAAGGTATACTGTTGATGGGACTGGGTATCTGACAAGATAAAAGTCTGACAGCTGCTTTATCCTGTATATGTTTAATTCAGTGCATCCAACCAGGTGTTTCTTATCTTTACATCCCTTTTCTGGTTATGTTTTTGCTTTTGTGATTAATTTTAGCAAAGAGTCTGCTTCTGTAGAAAAATAATCTATTCTACATATTGCAACAGATAAATATAAAATAAATAAATAAAACAGTGTAAAGACATATAAGAAAAAAACTTCTAAATTTGCTGCATGATTGTAGACTGTTCTGTTGTCTTGAAATTAAGGGCAATTTTAGCAGTCTCCACTGGTGCAGGAAAACAGCCCATGCCTCCATATTGTAATAAATGCCTCATAAATGCATCATAACATAATCTTACGTGCATGCAAAACTGAATTGATAGAAACACTTAATGCCACGTCACATTAAATCAGAATTCATTTAATGCTGAGGCTCGTACCTGTGCATCAGCCTCATTGAAGAGCTGACACCAGGGGGAGTTCACAGCCTTGATGGCAAACTCATAAGCACACAAATCGAATGCAGCTTCAGCCATATCTGTAGGAGAAAGGTTAAAAAGTTAATAAGTAGTGAAATAATAGGAGCTTTGCAGCCATTTAAGCAAACACAGCTGAGAGGAGAGAGAATTGAGTTCTTAACAAAATAAAATGTAACTTCTGTTCACACTTACTGGCTCAGATATCAGTTAATCTAAGTAATAAGCTTGAAATTAAACGCCAAGGTATGCATTGCTTTTCATTACTGCTCCTGACTGAGGCTTATGACTAATCCAAGGACATCATTTATCATAGTTAATCGTGTATGCAACCTGATGTTAGGACTTTGACACTTTCATATTAGAAAACAGCTCCATCTAGTGTATAAATACTCCTCAGAAATTCTGAACACTATCATCCAAACAGTGAATATTTTACATGGTTTGCTTTAAAATTTAATTAGATGCATTTGAGTTATGAATTTTCGATCAGTTTTTGGCAGTGACACACATTAAATAAATGTTGTGTTTGGGATATAAGCCAAACACATCCAGAAATCAGGAATTAGTGTTTTCTTTTGGGGACCTGTAAAAAGCAGACCTGGGACCTGCACCGAGTTTGATGAATGACTCCTGAGTCACTTCATGTAGAAATAAGTGAATAAATAGCCACAAGGTCAGGTTTCCATATTCTAGAGGCTATTTAGAGTAAATTTAGAGGAGAGTAAATTAGAAACAGAACTGTAATCTCTTCAGATTTTTATTTTCTTTTGGGAAAATCAGGTTTGTGCATCTTATGTCACACAAAGAAAAAGCATCAATAATTTGGGTTATATTTTGATTATTCACTAACATAAAAAGTTTCGTTTTGAAAATGTGTTTCGACTTTTGCATATGATTCTGTCACATGCTAGCAGTATTCTGAAAAGGAATTATTTTGCATATTACTTATTTAAATTATTGCATTTTTGTTGTATTTATTTGGATGATTAAGTGGTTTTTATGTTTCTACTCCTAAACAATTCAGTTTTTTCTCATCTGTGAAGCTGGAGTTTTCATAAGCCAAACTCCAATGTAATGGAAAACTGTTTTACCTTTGTACTTAAGCCTTTGATCACTGACTTTCCTAAATGAATGACTAAAGTTATGACAGAAAGGTTTAACTGAAAGCTGAGACTTAACTGGGTTGACATGCATAAAGTTTAAAAAAGCTATAATCCTTCTTCAGGTATGACCTTCAGTGATCAGACTACGCTTGACTCGGAGCTGGTCTGCGATCTTCTCCTGGACCCTCCTCATCTCTGGTCCACTCTTGAATTTGTTGGCCTCTGCCACAGCTGATGAGTTGTTGACAACATCCTGCACAAACCTGATGCACCGGTCAAAAAACCTCATCAGAGTATCATTCACTGCATAGTTAAACTCTACATCTGGAGGTGGAATCACAAAAAAGAAAGGAAAGGAACAAGCTATAGCATGGAATTTATAGGGTAATTTCTATAATATCATTGTCAGTCCTACCTTGAATCCCCCACAGCTCTGTCAGTCCCGCCTTGAAGGCCAAAGTGCTGTTGACACACCTGTGCTTTGAGCTGGTGATGAAGCTGATGAGTCCACCTCGAAGCTTCTCCTCTGAGATCAGAGAAGGAAACAGCTTTGACAGCCTGACAGCTAAATGCTTGTGATCATTCACACCTTTCTGGACCAGCCTGCCGTCCATGTCCTCAGTGTACCACATCCTCCAGTTACTTTGGATTTCCCACAGCCAGCTCTCTTTACCAGAGGCCTTATCCCGGACCAGGCTGTAGAGCTGCTGCATCTTCTTGATGTTTTTCGTTGTCGGGTATCTTGTTCCATGTCTTATGATGGCAGTCAGATGAATTTCATGACATTGTGCAGTTGGAAGCTGCAGCATAGATCTGTTTGCAGCAAGTATGTCGTCTTTGAGATACTGGTTCACTTCCTCGTAACTCCTTTTCGGGCCAAAATATTTGGCAATAGCTGGTATATTTGGATCATCGTCAGGCTTTGTATAAATCAGTAAACAGCACAAAATGATGAAGGAATGAAAGATGGTGGTTTTCCATGGAATGGTCAGCATGATGCACACAAAAGCCTTTAAAAGTTGCTGTGCACCAGAAGCCTGTGACGACGTTTAAATGGGACTGAGCAAAGTCCAACCCAATGCCCCACCAGCCCGTTATCCAAATTTATGCACAGTAAAGTAGGTCAATATTGATCAATCCCCTCAAAAGAAATGAAAACAATCTTATACAAAATAAAAACAGTCATATGGAAAATGTAGTAAGCATACACTGGGCTTGTTAGAAATATTGAAGATATCTGGAGTATTATCTAAACATTGCTTAGATGCTAATTTTCTTACAATGCAGATATGTAAAAATAATTTAATTACAAATATATTGAGTTTATTTGACCTTATTGTGCATAATGGTGTTTTCATATTTAATAGTGTTTAGGGAGGCAGTGTTGGTATAAAGCTTTTTATCTAGTCCACGACATCATTTCACATAGCTTTGTGGTTTGACAGCCATCATCATTATGCTAACAGCAGTACTGCTTTACCCACTTGCAAAGATCAAAGTAACACGATAAAACATGCACACAGCATGAAAACATACAGGGCTTAATGGTGTCATGTTAGAAAAACATACTGTAGATGAAAGTTGCAGCATAATATGGGCAGGTTTGCATAGCCTGCTTTGCAGAAGCAATGTGTTTATTCATGCAGAATATTGATTGATTGAATAATGATATACAAGTCCATGGTCGACCATGTTGTTGCCATTTACTTCTACCTTATTTAATAAAAGTAACCAAACCTGAAGCAATCATCCAAGTGCTTTTTTTTTTTGCTCCATTTTCATATGTGAATTTCAATTAATTAAATTTCTGACCTTATTCTTCATTTGCAACTCATACTAGTCTAGTTTATACTAAAAAGTCAAAAGTATTCCATTGGTTTTATGTAAAGGTCCTATAGATATTTAGAGACTGGCACTTGTATATGAACACAAATTTAAATATCTTAATCATATTACTAGATGTAAATAGATACTGTGATCCCACAGTTTCCACAATTACAAAATCCCTGAGCACTATCTAGTTTCATTTAAATGTATGATTGATATGTCAGCCTGCAATATGCCATAAACTGACAGGCCAGTGTAACAACCTGTTTTTCAGCACAGTATTTAGCCATCTATGATATCACAATAACTTTAGTCTTCTTCTGTCATTATTTATTGGTGTAATGTTTGTTTTCCTGTTACAAATTTCAAGTTTAGATTTAGTCTGCATTTACCAGTTAGAAACACTACTTTCATTTTACAGATAAGAGTGACTGGTAAAATTAAATGAATCAGTAAAACTATCTATAGCCTATTAACCGATTTACTAACCTGCAACTATGAAGTAGCAGAACAATTTCAAGTGAGCAATAATCAAAGTCATTACCATGTTATACATAATCGTGATTAAAATCATAACTGCAGCCTGCCAGGGGAAATTTATAGCAGCTGCTGATAGAATAAATGATAACAGGGTCTGTCATGAGTTCTTTAAATTCCTACAGCTAGTGAAGGTACCTCAGAAAAAGTCATTTATCATTTGTTCACTTTACTATAAACTTCTGACTAACATTACAACCTACCTCCAGAACCAAGCCTTTTGTTGTCATATTTCATTTCAGTTTAAATCACCTGAAAGGGTCAGGAGAATTTTATTTCCCCATACATGTTTTTAAAAATTTTGAAAAATAAATAACAAATTAATTATAGGTTTAAAAATGCTCCCAAAGAAATCTCACACATTTACCCTATCAATGCAGTATTTGCTCCACATCTCTCCAATGTACATGGATTTTCTGCTGGGATTCCCCATCTAATCTAATGTAATTATTTAATTTCCTTTTATTTTTGTGGTAGGCTGTCCTCCCAAGGTTTATACTATATTTGAAAGTATAATTTAGTTTTAAAAGTAAAGCGGAATGTGCAATTTCTAAATATTATGCGTGCTCCTATCTTCACCAGCAGATGGCTTCAGATGAGTGTGTGGGAATGACTTTTGCTCTTCCAACAGAACACTTTTTGCATAGCTGCTGATGCCTTCAATGCACCTCGTATTTTCTAATAACTCAACATGTTAGTGCTGTAATTTTAGCACTGAATAATACTAATATGGAAGGTACCTTATGCATTCTTGTACTAATATTTCAGAAGTATGGGCTGAACATAATAAGAACTCACTGTCCAGAGTATTATTCATTATACTGTTATTTTATTTTAATACATATCAGACATGCTATTATTTCATACTGTAACTGGAAATGTAGGTATTTTCCCCACATCTAAACACTTTTTTTCAGATATCTCACCATACCATAATGCATATTATAATAACAAACAACAAGATATAAGGCACAAGAAAGAGTTTTCTGGCCATTGGGACAGTTGTTGTACAGCACACCATTTTGATGGTGGCACTCACTTCATTATGTGGCTACTCATATCTTCAGCCACTTGTAAATAAATAAGTAAACTCAACCAATGTTTAAGTAAGTGAATTTCACAATTACAGCATCTCATAATTGCGACTTAATACTAGAATTTTGAGATAATTTATAATTTTTATAATATATTATTATTATTAATTATAAGATAGTATCTCATTATTATGTGTTACTTTCTATTTCGTAATCGAGAGAAAAAAGACAATAATGGAGAATGGGTTGGTAGACGATATTTTAAAGTGATGAAAGTCAGCGTTCAAAACCTTGATGACAAACATATAATAAACATTTGCGTGGATATTAATTTATTATTAACGCTCTGCTATCTCACATTAGAAACATGTACAGTCACTCTCGAACTGTCCAGAATTAAAACACTAATCCTACATTTTTGCCTGTCCCTGAAAGCACCGTGCGTGACGTTTGAAGGGGAACTCCCTGTTTCTTCTACTCACACACCGCCTTTCCACGAAAACACTGATGGACTCCACAGAGGGATTCGTGTTCCATACTGCAACGGCTACTAAAGTGCTTTGAAGAGAAAACCTTGAAATATTTCGACGATAAGGTAAATACACTTAACAAACATTTTCTTGCGTGGTTCTTGTGTGGGGAGTAGACGTTAGCCACGGCGCGGACTCCTTCCAGCCCGTGTAGGCTAGCAGTACTGGATCCAAGTAGTGGCAATGTAACTGTTAGTTATATGCTGTAGTGTGTCAAACTCTGAGAAAAACCGCTAAACGGCAACGTTAGCTAACTTCTTACACTCGACCACCTCTGTTGTAATGTAGCTAACTAGGCTAATGCTGCTCATTAATAATGTATTAAAACATCTTATCAGCAGACGAGCAAAAATTTCCGTTTATTTTAATTTCGGTCCAGTTTAATTGGTAACGGAGCTGCACAGTCCCACAGCATTTAGATAAATTAACATTTATCTTTTAAATACACCTTGTACAGCATTGTTACCGGCATTTATATTAATGAAACATAGGAATAATATATCCTAGTATAACACCGTACCTGACGTTAGCTAGCTTGCCAGCTAGCTAAAAATCCGCTGGAGACGCCAGCTTGCTTATCTGTTTTTAGGTGACTATAAGCTCTTAAGCTATACCGTACAACAGCTTTCCAGGCCTCATTGTGAACAAATCAGCATTTTAGCACCTTTAGTTACCTGCATTGAGCTGTAATTTAGACATGCAGCCATCTGACAGGTGTGACTACAGTGGAAGTGAATCATAGATACCAGCCATATTACTCTTCTTCTGGAAACAGTAACCTAACAAACAATTGAACTGCTCTGCTGGGCTTCATTTGAGTTCTGTTCTGCTTCATCTGTTCGTCTTAGACCGTGGCGGAACGGGTAACCTGATTATAGGGGAGATCCGCTGATTTTACATAATTAATACAGTTTATTGGTCATGGAAAGCACTATGCCAGTGTACCCCAAATACCGGCCCGCGGGCCACATCCGGCCCGCCAGAGCCAAATGTCTGGCCCTCCATACTGGCCGACCCAATATTGCCTAATGCATATTTATTTTATTTTTTTTAAGAAATACATTTTTGTTACATATCACATTTAAAATGATTTTCAAAATGTTCAAACAATTTTAGCTAATACAAATTTAATATAAATATGGGGAAGCAAAAAGATTCGGATTACACCCTGTGAAGATCACAGCTCGTGCGTGACACTATAGACGGGGCTCTTGCTACACACAGGTCCGATGTCTGACCAGGGGTAAGGCACTA
>VXCM01008271.1:0-17677 GCA_014773175.1 Lucifuga dentata
GATGGAGGCAGATGATTCGCTGTGGTGACCCTTGAAGGGAAAGCCGAAAGGAAAAGAAGAAGAAGACACCCACCTTAAAAATTGATGTTTCTCCTGCTCATAGTTACACAGCCTTATGAAGTCACAGTCATTTAAATTTTTTGATAAACGTAGGTCTTCTTCTGGGACTATATTCCCCGGTGGAGACATACATTCACTCCACGCTTTTTATTGCGCTTNGTCTTCTTCTGGGACTATATTCCCCGGTGGAGACATACATTCACTCCACGCTTTTTATTGCGCTTAAGTGAAATTATGTAACTTCGAAAAAAACCTTAATACAAGTCCTGCTCACGATGATGGATTACCTATCCCAGGAACATTTCTAGTGTCAACAAGTTGATTTTAATAGCTTACCAGAATCAACTGAAACCACTGGCAGTCTGGAAGGTAGGAAAAAAAAATTTAATCCACCGTTCCAGTAGTACGCTTTGGGAAATGATTGTCAGTAACCTTACGTGTATGAAAATTGAATATANCCGTTCCAGTAGTACGCTTTGGGAAATGATTGTCAGTAACCTTACGTGTATGAAAATTGAATATATCTGGCTCAAACATACAAAATGGCCGGTATGGTCCTTTAACCTGTTGCTGGTTCCTCATGCCTGAACTTTGCCTCCTCATTGTTTGCACTGAGAGGCCACCAAACCCTTTTCATCATGACTGACTTCGTCATCGTTGGTCACCGAGATGATAAGCGCCACACCGGCCATGTGGAAAACAAGACTGACTTGCACCTTTTCTAGAGTTCAATAATTACAAGTTTCTGGCTTTAGCTTGTTAGAGGGAAAACATACATAGAAGAGACACAAAACAGTTCTGGACATAGTCATTTTGCATTCCAAAGAAGTTGTCAGAATTCTTTTGTCGTGACTTAACATCACGTTATGTTTACCTTCACAAGGAAATTATTATTACACAATACAAATTATTTGGGACACCTGCAAATAGAATGCCATCCACTTCCCTTAAATAACCATGTAGAGTTATTAAAGGTGAGGGCAACAATAATACTTTAACATGCATGTTAAAACTTCAGTTATACTCAGATTAAGGCAATAAATCAATTTTCTCAAACGTCATGTATACACTTTAATCAGACTGAAATCCGAGTAAGCTTATTCCAAACAGACATTGATTATGAAATTGTAAATCAATTTATTTTGGCATGCAAACCATCATAGATGGAGTAAGCCAGCTCTGCTTGCTTTTCCTTGCCCTCCGCATGTACCGATTATGCAACACAGCATGTACCGGTATATCCACCAAACCATGGAATCCTAATAATTCCATCCATGTGTAGGTCTTACTCCCATTATTGCATTACAGACAAATAATCGCATTATAGTAAGCATGTAAATGTGCTGTGAGCAACCCAATAAAAACACAAGGAAAATATAAAGCAAACAAGGTATTTTGAGTTTGAATCTGACTACTAGTCCTTTCTGTGTGGAGTTTGCATGTTCTCCCCATGTCTGCATGGGCTTCCTCCCACCTCCACAGACATGCAGGTTAGGTGATTTGGAAACTCTAAATTGACCCTAGGTGTGAATGAGTGTGTGTATGAGATTGTCTGTCTGTGACAGGCTGGCGACCTGTCCAGTGTGTACCGTGTACCCTGCCTCTCACCCAATGGGATAGACTCCAGCCCCTATGACCCTGTGTCTGTCTGTGTTGTCTCGATACACTTTACTCATAGTATCAGCTTTTAGAAAAGAATAAATTAAGCACCATCAGTCCTTTCTTTTAGCCAGAAGCCTAATAACATCCACTGATAGTACTGTCATCCCCTGTTACCATGACCACCCCTGTTCTTCCCCCCATTGCCCTTCCAGTCCATCTTACCTGTTGTGCAGGTGAGGCTGCAGTTCGCAGCGCTGCATCTGTGCCTGACACTCTGCAGAGTGAGGGCACAGCACGGTCAGCTTGTCCAGCAGGTTTCTGACCAGCAGGCTGGAGGGACGGCACTGGTGCAGCTGCAGCCGCTGGCGATCCACAGGGCAGAAGTCCTGCTCTTTCAAAAAGTTGCTCAGACAATGAAAGCAATATGTGTGGCCACAAGGGGTGTCCATAGGCTTGAGGAGGGGTTGTAGGCAGATGTGGCAAACCAGCTCGTCGTCCACTTCATCTTGGTACTCGTACAGGTGGCTGTCTTGGACCTCGTGCTGCTGACCGCACTCCTTACATACCCGCGCCCATGTTAGCCCCCCTGTGCTACTGCCACTGGGGGCCTTGGGCTCTGTCGTAGCCATTGGCTGAGGGATCTCAGTCCAGCTTGCACACGAAGAGAGCTATGTGGGTTTCTAAACACCCGCTTATATCCTCCAAAACTGTATCCAGTGTATTTCAAAAGGCCAATATCTCCATATCTTGAGCTGAATCCACTCAAATTGTGTAGGTGTAACGATGATCCACAGTGAACGGTGCTATCTCCACATCTTCATGTTGGCTTTCTGTTAAGAGAAAAACACAAAAAGGTCTACTGCAGGTCTTTTCCAACTCATACCAGCTAGCTCCACAGGAAATGACACAAACCCACAGACCAGCAGCAGTACGGCAGCAAGCTGCAGCTGCTTCCTCTCAGCTAGTTTCCTGAGGGACAAAAGGAATTCTCATCTCAGCTAAAAGTCAGCGTGCACTTTATTTAAAGGGCTAAACTCTGTGAAATGAGGCAAGAAGGGAAAAAGGACTGAAGTCAAACTCCTATTATGGGAAGGAACAAAGGCTTGGCATTACACGAGTAAGAATTTTGAATGAAGTGAGCAGAAATGCAATCCCCATCACTAATGACCCCATGTGCACAATTGGCGGTGGTCTCCATCCCTTTGTGCAGTTCCTAATCTCCTTTAATTCTCTCTCATAAGGAACGTGCTGATTAGGAATGCATTCTTTAAAAAGACTCTTGGCCACTTACTCCACATTTGACCAAATAAATAAAACAAACTGACATTTCATGAGTCCCATTCAGTTAACAAACATTTTAACTAAGTCAGATCTTGTAAAATCTAGCTTCCAAGATACATTTCATTCACTTAAGAACAGTGTGTGCGTGAGGAGTTGCTTCCAAGTTTACCACCAAACATTATGAAGCCACTTAAGAGTAAAAAAGTGTTGAATATTAATAACTACTCAAAATATATGAAGACATAATCTGCAATTATGGAACAGCGATTGGCTTCTATGCCACAGAGGTGTAGAAGGTATTGAAGTGTTTCCAGCCTGTCCATCATATTTGAGAAAGAAATGCACAAAACAGCAGCACATCAGGAAGGATTATGGAATTTTCCCTTACACACTGCTACATGATATGGAAGAGAGAGAGAGAAAAAAAAGAATGAACCCACTAGTCCAAATTTCAGTTCCACGACTCACCCCTGATGATATCTTTGCTGTCAAGCATCCAGTAGCTGCTGTACGCAAACAAGACTTTAACCTAGCAGCTGTGCTGGCTGCCTCAAGCCTCAATGAAACCAGAGACCTCCCTCTCCAGTACACCCTCAGAATAATGTCTCTGTGTGTGTGTGTGTGTGTGTGTGTGTGTGTGNACACCCTCAGAATAATGTCTCTGTGTGTGTGTGTGTGTGTGTGTGTGTGTGTGTGCGTGCATGTCTGGGTAAATGAGAGAGAGAGTGCATCTTGGTGTGCACGAGTGTGTGCATGTGGTCCGACTGCACTGAAGTGGAAAACGCAGAGGGGGAATGGTGTAACTGGGCAGAGTGGAGTTCATCTGAAAGGAGAAATGTTCCTTCCACTTCTGTTACTGCTAGTGTGTGTGTGTGTGTGTGTGTGTGTGTTGGCATTATAGTATTATAGCTCAATCTGCAGATGTTGCACCACCACAGCTAGAACCCTCAGCCAAGTCATGATAGTGTTCAAACATTCTCTCTCTCTCTCTCTCTCTCTCCTTTTACCTTGCAAAACTGATACCTATTCTTGTAATGGATAGGGGCCATGGATCCCATAACACAGGCAGGGAAGCACATTAGAAACTAGGCTGCATTTCATTTATTTGTTAATTCACCTGACCTTGTTGTTGGTGCAGGAATGTGACGCGAGACACACTCCATTATATATGGCTCCTGCTTTTATCATTTCAGAGTTGTTTTAATGTAATCAAATCCTTTTCTCTTTATTCAGCCCTATTTTGCCTCGTGATATCTGACCAGATACAGGGAGACATGATGGATGCCCCACTGTTTATTGTGTTTGAATGTGGTTGTTATAAATCTTATGTATCAATGTCCACATTAATATCACATTAACACATTGTTTAATGTTTGTGGCTTTGTGTCTTAGTCATACACATACAGCGTAAAGGAGAGACAGGCTTGTTTTCACCAAATCAATAAAAGTACTTGTCTTTCTTGGCTTGAAATAAGAGATTTGTCCAAAAGGCAAAGTATGATGTAAAAAAAAATGTAAGTTTTGGATTTTAGTGTCATTATCTGCTGTTTCAAAAACTGTCCTTTAGTCTAACGTTTCTGGGAGAATGCTGTAATAATAACACAACATAAGAGTCCAGGTTCACAGATATGGATTCAGCCTGATCCTAATCCTACTGTAGAGTAAGAAAATTCTTTCAGAGGAACTGGACAAAGAGATATTTTAGACTACAGTTAAATCCATCTCTATGAAACTAGCATGGTTGTTATTATCACAGATAGGGTACAGAACATTTTCAGGTTTAGAACCAAACACAAGATGCAATATCTGTTCAACAGCAGCAGCCCTGATGGGGAAACACCTTATCCAAATCAAATGCCTTGAAATCATGTGACATTCTAAGCTTTAGAGGGAAATGTCTCTGCCTTTTAAGTGTCCTGTGGCCACAGAGGGGATTACCCGAGGTGGCGTTCCCTCATGGCTGAGCCGAATCACTCGCTCTGATGGTTGATATGAGAGAGTCACATGTGCTGCCACACCCTGCAGGTGAGGCTGTGTTAGACAGAAAATTCTCCATGTAATTATGAGACAAGATGTGTGCCATGTCTAACTCACCTTAAGTCTACGTCTGGTACTGCGGTAATAACATGAGGACACAGTACATGTGGTGGCAAAGGAATCAAGTTACAGCCCAGAGGTGAATGATCCAACCTTCTGTGCTCTAAAGGACCATACCGGTGATTGTGCATGTTTAAGCCCTTACATGTTACGTTACTGACAATCATTTCCCAAAACATACTACAGCAGCGGTACATTTTAGATTTTTTCTTTCCTACTTTCCAGACAGCTATTGGTTACAGTTCATTCCAGTATGCTACTAAAGTCAACTTGTAGAAACTTGAAACGTGCTTGAGATACGTAATCCATCACAGCCAACACAATGTCTATTCATTTCTTTGTCTAAGTAATTTTATTTAACCGATCCAACACAGACCTGCACAGAAGACAATGTATGTATCCGCCAGGAAATATAGTCCCAGGAGAAGACGGCTTTTACAGAGAGATTACAGCTGTGCCTCTTACACTCATGCATAGCCGTCAGCAGGAGAAACATTGAATTTTAAGGTGGGTGTATCACCTGAACAGTTGATTTTGAAAGATCAGGAAATTTGGAAAAATAACAGAAAAACTAAAATATGGTTTTATGCTTTGTCAATAAAGTAACATGTATGCAGGTTGTAGATATTGGGCTTAAACATGCAAACTCGCCGGTATGCTCCTTTAAGCGAGAAGCTGTAATGCCATCAGATTACATTTTCATGGCTGCATTATTACATGAGTTACATAGATATTCTCTCTACATTTAAAATATTAAAGTTTGAGCACTGTTTGAAAATTATGTAACAGCTATCACAACATGCAAATTTTCCTACTTTAAATAACCAAGGGCAACATTTGCATTACATAATATGAAGGAGAAATCAACAACCCACTAAACAGACAAATCATCTGAGTGCTTTGAGTCTGTGATGACGTAGGAGTACAGCAACAAGTTACTTTATGACAAGAATTGTTACCTCTGCCAAGGAGGTCATGCTGAGAATCAAGCCTAACACGTCTCAGCACTAGCGTCTCACCTAGAAACACGCTCCCACAGCAGCCTGCACATACTAGACTCAACACCACCCATGATATTAAATGTTCAACAAAACAAAGGCTCTCTACTCATTTTCTCACACTGTAACTCAATGAATTCCTCAATATTACAGATGCGACGGCCGTGACACATCAGATGATTGATTTGACTCAAGATCCAGATCAAATGGCCTCTTTATTTTCTGTGACCTGTGTCTGTGTGGAATCTGTTTTTCAGCAGCAATTCAAATCTTTCTGGTGTCTGGATACTTGTAATAACCACCTGGACACAGCAATAGGTTATACCTGAAAATGATCAACTGGTTTAGAAAAGCAATGGGAATCGGCAACAATTTAATAATCTACAGGGTGTCCCAAAAAAATGTATACACACTTTGAATGATTATAACTCGCTCAAACTTTCTATTTTTACAGGTGCAACTGATTTGAAGTAATGGCAGAAGCAAGACTAAGCAAAAGATTCTACACTTGTCTTCTTTAACTTGGATTATAAAACCTAGATATATCTTAATAAACATCGTATTTACAATCATTCAGAGTGTGTATACATTTTTTTGGGACACCCTGTATTAATTATTCTATTTTTGTTATTAAGTTAAATGCTAAATTCTCTGCTTCCAGCTTCTCAAATGTGAACATTTCCTGTTTTTCTCTGTTTCACATCTTTGCTAATTGAATCCTTTTGAGTTGATGGACTGAATAAGCAGTTTGAAGCACAGATTCTTGAAGATAAACTTTTAGAGGAGGTTTAAAAACAAACTTTGATCAAAAGCCCTCCTGGCCATAACTACTGCATAGTTGTATGCTACTGTGTACTAAATGTTTCCCTTTCCAAAAAAAAAAAAAAAAAAAANAAAAAAAAAAAAAAAAAAAAGCTCAGTACAAAATACTCCTCAAAATCTACTTAAGTGAGGCAGGTTTGCTGAGTTGCTGATGTACCAAAATGAAAAAAATTAAATTAAGTTAAATTAAAGAAACAATTCATTTACAGTAAGAGGAGTAGTTGTAATTAGTTTCCTGTCCTGCCTGGCTGTTGTTGTTGTTGTTGTTGTTGTTGTTGTTGTTGTTGTCTGTGGGACCATAAATAACTCACTGTCTCCCCTTGTCAACTTGTAGCTGTTGATTTGTTCTTATCACTTCAGCGATGTGAGAGATCCACATGACAGAGGAGGTAATAAACGTGTGAAGCAGCCAGATCCACGGTAACTGACCGTGGGTCGTACAGCTGTAACAGCGTGGCACAGAGGACACGGCTTCACCTTAACCTGCCTGAGGAAGCGCTAACGTTTAGCGCCACACACCTTCACCTCCAAAACTCACTCTTCTGTCAATTCCCTCCATTTCTCAGCATTCTCGCGTACGTGTTACCGTCAAACCGAGTTTCGGTTCACTCCCAAAAGCCTGAAAGCAGCTTTGTTTCATGTTTGCTTACATTAACGAGCAGAATTCGAGAGCGAAACTCGTCTTACCTGTGCGAAGGTTGTTTTCCGGAAGTAGCCAACCTCCAGCTAAAACAAAGAGATGACTGAAACTAAGAACGAACAACCGATCTATGAGAGCTCAGATCGGTGTGAGCAGCGTTTTACTCATTTTACCGCATTGCTGTGGCTGAATTATTCCTGCTCGATGTCCCAGGTGGAGTTAGTTCATCCTGCAGGCGGAGGCTGGGACGCTTTCCCAGTATCGAGCTGCACACAAGCCAAAGTCTGATGTTTTTCTCAGGAAGCCCATGCAGGTGTACACGCACACGTTCACACGCACACACATATACACACACACACACACTCTCTCTCTTTCTGTACACATGCTTCATTTTTTTTTTAACTACATATATTTATGTATATTTATTTTTTTCAGTTTACAGATTAATGACCACTATTCATATATAAAACAGGCCAACAACAATAATTCATTACAGCCCCACCGATGCTGGATTTTTTTAAGCTGATACCGGTATCTATATTTGAGAGCTGGAAAAAATCAGATACTGATACATGCGCCGATATTCGTGTGTGTGTGTGTGTGTGTGTGTGTGTTTTTTTTTTNTTTTTTTTTTTTTTTTTTTACATCAACACATATTACAAACAATTATTTTACATGCTAAAATTCCTCTTTTAGTTATTAAAGGAGCATTCCATCCATTTTGCATGTTTGAGCCTAATATATTCAATTTTCATACACGTAACGTTATTGGCAATCACTTCCCAAAGCATACTACTGGAAAGATAGATTAAAAATAATTTTTTCCTGCCTTCCAGACTGTCATTGGTTTCAGTTCAATCGGATTCATTCTGTTAAAATCAGCTTGTTGATAACTGAAACGTTCATGAGATAGGTAGTCCCTCATTGCTAACAAAACGTGTATTCACGTTTTTGTTTTTAGAAGTTATGTAATTTTAGTGTTTAAGTGCGATAAAAAGTGCAGAGTGAATGTATGTCTCCACCCAGGAATATAGTCCCAAAAGAAGACCTGCGTTTATTGAAAAATTTTAACAACCGTGACTTCATAGGGCTGCCTAACTATTAGCAGGCAAAACATCGATTTTTAAGATGGGTGTATCACTTGAATATTTGATTGTGAAAGATTAAGAAGTTTTGCAAAATATCGGGAAAACTGAAATACGGTTTTATCCTTTGGGAAATAAGTAACCTTACCTGTATGAAAATTGAATATATTATGCTCAAACATACAAAATGGACGGTATGGTCCTTTAAAGAGTTGTGACAACTGCATTACTAAGACGGTGTCCTTTACAGTTTAACAATGAGGTTTATTAGCAAAAAATATATCATTAAATTTTTCACAGTAAAATTAAGTGGAAATTTGATTATAATAGCTATTCATGAAAACAGAAATATAACTAAACTGAATATGAATTTTGAAAAACAAGGGTTAATACACATAAAATACAGGCAAGAAAACATCTGCAGCAATTTATTTTTGCATATCCAACAATATTTTATTATTATTTTAAGGCCTCATGGGATCATAAAATATCCACTGCTTTGGTCCTTGATAAGGTAGGTGATGCTTTCCATCTCCAGCCCAGGGTACAAATGTCATATCTGCTCACGTATACATCAGTCTGGTGGTAATTAAATATTTTCTGATATGTGCTTGCTGATACATTGGGTGGGCTCTGCTTGGCTAATTGTCTAATTAGGATTTAAAAAATTGTCCTGAGTTGGTATGAGGTTACATGAATATAGTATTTGTAGCAGCATGCAGACAAAATATTGCACATGAAATTCAGTGACCATAAAGTCAACAGTGTGTTCAGTTGAGTGTAACATGAGGTGATGCAGATGTTGATAAATGCTGATAGACATTTAGAATGAGTACTGCAAAAACAGACGTAATGAGTAACATTAAAGAAGATGTCACTGCAGTTATTACACAGCAGTTATGGCTGTGTATAGAATTCTGTGTTCCAATGAGAATAGTGGACATTAAAAGGACAGAAATATGATACTTAAAGAAACATATTGGCCAGTGCTGTACACTTTATCATTATGAGTTTGTATTGCAATTTGTTTGTATCACATATCACATAATTATTGTCACTTTCATACAGTGGGGGTCCAAAAGTCTCAGACCACATTGAAATTCTGTGATGATTTCCATGTGAATCTGGAAATAATCAGAAAGTCTGACATCACAAGAAGCTCCTTGGAACATTGTCAAATCATGTTGGGATAACTTGGCTCATCAGGTTTTGCACAAACTTGTGGAGTTCATACCAGCTTGCGTGCTTGCTGTCATTAAAGCAAAAGAGGGGCATACCAAATACTAAGATATTCTGAAATTTATGTACATTTTTCAAAGCTTCAACTTTTCACTCAAATTGTTAAGATGATATTACCATTTGTAATGAAAATTCTTGTAATAAATTCAAAAAAGAATGCAAAATAGAAACACTTTCACAGTGGTCTCAGACTTTTTGACCACACTACATTAAACTTTTGTTTGTCTATATAATACACCATTTTGTTAAGTATGTGCCACTTTATACAAAACAGATCATGATATTGTATGAAATCTGTATAAAAACACATCATAGTTCAGTATCAATATGTTCACATCAATATGTTCTATAAATGTTTGTGTTATCAGTTTATGTGTGGATGTGGGTGTATGTCATTGAAATCTGGTCTTTATTGTTATTTAAGCTACAACTAACAATTTATGAGGACATTTTAAATGAATAACTCCAGATTTGACTATTACATTAGATGCAATGTAAGAGCACATGACTGTTACTGAATAGATTGGTGCTTCTAGTTTTGGGACTGTGCCAGTTAAAAGGGCTTTGACATATGAACAGTGTTAATGTGCAATACCCCCTGCAGAATCGAAGGGAAGTCTCTGTGCCATAAAACCTCTCAGTGAAGGCCTGTTCCCCAAGGATTTATAGCTTTGGTAGGAAACCTCCACACAAAGTGACATTTGCTAACACAAGCCCACAGAATGAGACACTCCATGGTAACAATACAGATGTCAGTTGGGCTATATTTCATAAGACAGCAAGGAAAAGAGGAAAACTTATTTCTGTGCACATTACCTGGATTATAAGGTTAATTAATAATTCTGTTAAAATATAGAAACTACAGGTGTCCTCACACCTCAAGCATTTTCTGGGCTATAGTTTAATCTAAAAAGTGATGTACACATATTCATTGATCATCAAGTAGGAAGCATTTACCAAAATAAGAAGTATTTTTAAGAGGAGATTAGTTTCATTATTGACCTTGAAAATATTACACTGTAATGTGATGCTCATCATTCTGATACTTTTATATGATTTTTAAAAAAGTTAAATAAAATATTTGTATTGAATTTAGCTTGAAGTTTGGATATTTTGATATTTTGTATTTATATGAACATACAATGTATCAACAATGTATCATGATGAAAACAGTGTTTACAATATCTTGATAGCATTTCAGTCTGAGAAATGTAGAATAAGTAACAAACGGGTCAAGTAGGATTGTGGACTGAGACTCAGTGCAAATGAGAAAGACTGACACCTTGTGGTAAGATGAGGTATAACTCCTTTACTTGATTCCCTAAAATTTTCTTCATCCATAAAAATAAAAGTAGATAACAGATGATAATTTTATGTTATGTTTGTAGACACTTGACACTGAATATGGTCAAGTCCTAATGGGAAACATAGAAGAGGTGTGGAAAAAAAAGAGAAAAGATAATGAAAAACACTTAACTAATAATACCATACATCCTGACTCTCTCTCTCTCTCTCTCTCTCTCTCTCTCTCTCTCTCTCTCTCTNCACACACACACACACACACACACACACACACACACACACACACACACACACATGCTCGCACATTCACAGAATGAGACCACAGCCCTCTGTTTGAGCCAGCGTACCTACAAATAAGAAAGAGGCTGTTTGTCTTTCCTGGGATCAGTAAACATCCTCAACACAAACACGTTGAGTGGAGTGCGAGAGGAGAAACTCACACCATCAGGGCAGCTGCACTCTCACTCTACTGGGGCCTTTGATGTCCTTCAGAGAGACCTGATAATGAAGGCCCCTTACATCTTAATTCTTTTAATTGGAGCATGGATGTAACAGGTTGCTGATACCTTGTACGTTGTGTTTACTTGATGTGAACTATGGACAAATAAAAGGAAAAGATTGACATAAAAGAGCCTTCCACCAATATTTCAGTAAAGAGAACAATGACGTCCAGTTTTTTCATAATTTTCACAAATTCGATTTGTGAAAAATAACCCCATTAAGTTCTGCTTTTATGAGGAGGAAGAAGAGAGAGAGGAAGGGTTTAAATGCATGATGTTTTTGTCAACTGTTGCTAAGAGAAACAAAGAACATATAAACTCTACAGCAGCTTGCCAACCCCCCTCTGGCCACTCCAGGCAATCCTTCCATCTTCCTCTGGGTGAGACAGAAAAGATTTGGTTCAGGCCACAGCTTGTTCTGCAGCCTCAGGTCCTGTCTGGACTCAACATGACAGATTTTAATCAAAGACTGGAGAGGCAAAACTCACCAGACCACACATGGCGGTTTCACTTCAGTGAACTCATAGTCATTTGTGTAAATATCTTTATTCTTTATCGCCAATAATCTGTTGCATCATCAGGTTTTGTTTTTTGTTTTTTTTTGTATTACTAGCCAGGAATTGGTTGAGCAATTTTATATGGCAGCAAAAATAGAGGCATTCCTTGTGCTTTCAGATAACAAATGGCAGCCAAACATTTTGAGGATGTTACTTTAGTATGAAATCCAAGGAGAAGACAGAAAGGTTTGTGTGTATGTTTGTATGTTAGAAGTCAAACCAGTCTTCGCTGTGTAAATATGCTTAGCCCTAGATGATCTTAAAGGGCTTGCTTGTTTGTACCTGTCATGTCGTTATGCTCGTCCGCCCAGCATGACACCCTGTAGCTCAGAATCAGCCTCTCAAAGATCAAAAGACCTCAGTGATTCTTATCAGATTATATTCTTGTCCACCTTCCCTCCCCTTCCAGCCCAGCCTTGTCACTCCGTGTGACCTGAACCATGCACACTATTCCTTATGGCCCTTTGGTCTTTCCTCTTCTTATCACCATGATGGCCAGGCCATGATAAGGCAGGTCCTGCCTCAGGAGAGAAGGAGGGTGCAGAGAAGGAGGGTGCTGTCTACTCTGCTGACCCTTCTGAGTTGCATACTCAGACACTTCAGGGCAGTTAAGAGGTTTTCATGGCTCCATGTGTGTCTTTTCCAGCACAGCAACATTTTTAGCAATGAGATGTGACAACAGTGCATCTGTGCGTATTTATGAGTATGCAGACCAGACAGACGGACAGGGAAGACTGGTGTCCAAAGTCACGACCCTGCCCTGACCTGGATGAAGGAAATGGTCACGCTGCTTGAGACAAAGCAGGGTAAAGGAGAGTCTGAGGGGCTGGCCACTCAATGTCTAACAATGGGTCCGTGCTCTTAGACTGTGGGCCACACAAAGGCCAAAGAAACCCCCTCCTTTTTGCTCCCACATTGCAATAGAGCTGGCATTTCACACTGGCCTGTGAACAACCATTCAATCAGACTACTGTTTAACCTGACCCCTGGCCTACACAGAAATCAAGATGAGTCTGGCGGGATGTATTTAGGTAGGTGACCTCATTAACCTTACTCAAAGCCAGCCAATAGCCACTTCACAAGCAATCTATTGACATGCTTTCTTCAGCCTGTAATTTTATTTTCACTATTGAACATGCAAAATGTATCCCTTTATTGCAATTAATACTTCAAATGCCTGGAATTTTCTTTAAAACATGTAATCAATAGGAAACCCAGTAAATAATGTGTCTACTGGAGAGTGTAAGGAGGAATAGCTCCCTGGGGAATAAGAGACATCACCAGACCCTTCGTCTGGGTCAACTGCCCTCGAGCCAGGGCTGAGAAGAAACCACATGAGCCTCTGTCTTCTCAATGGACTGCTCCTCCCCTCTACCTGTACGTAGCTTGGATCAAGGTGTGGGGGCTGCATATCAAACAGGCTGAGGCCTTTGATGTGGATGGAAACACAAACACGGATTTCACCAGAGTCGTAACAGCTTATTTGTTCCCTTTAGTCATTCATTGTGCTCCTTGTTGAATGTGTATGTCTTCAAAGGAGAGCTGCATGTACTGGTGGTACAGTAGCCAAGGAGGGCCCTGAGAGCACCCCATTCTAGTTGCTTGTGGGGCTCTGGGAAGACCATCTGGCTTCCTGTTCCTTAGATTTGATATTGATTTATTGGCTGTACATGGGAAGATAAGGGGACACCAGCTGCCAGAAGCCCAGAGCTCTTAGTTCTCCTCTGCATCCTCACTGACAATGGGCCTCCTGGTCATCCACATCCTGTTGAAATACTGTAAAATTACACGGAAATTAACGAAATAAGGAGATATTTTTAGAACTAATTCCATGTAAGACTCTGCTCAAATGCTATTACAAATTAGGTAATGTTAATTTTACGTCAGTAGAATGATTTCTCATTCAGTAATTTTTTTTTAGCCTTTATTACTCAAACAGACAAACAGTGTAAAGTTCCACATTTATTATTGCAGAGTCTGCACTGTAGGTGTTTAACGCATTTAATGGTCTGACATTGCAAGTTTGTGTGTTGTTTGTGTATGAAGAGCATTCCAAGTAATGAGGTGCAAAACTGAATTAAGTATTCCTAACAATCACTGGCAACCCTTCTCAGTTCCCCATCACAGAAGCCATTAATTCAGAATGAGGCTCCTATGCATAACAACTCTCTCATTCCTGTAAAGTGAGCCAGGGTGTGTGGCAGTTTGGCCTAAGCTTTGTCAGCAGAGGTGTCAACGTGGTGCCATGGTGATTGTGCTCATGCCTTATTTCTCTCACAGTTCCTCCAAACACACATATACATACACAGGCTCTCACGCAACCAAGCCTTCTCCCCTACCCCCACTCTTTTTTCCCCTTCCCCTCCCCTGCCAACACAAGCCTGTGATGTGACTGTCTTAGATAATGAGGTGAGAATTTTATTGCAGCAGTCTGTGAGCCTGGCACCAGTCTGTGAGGATGATGGGACTCCAGCATCTGTGCATCCTCACTGGTCACAGGCGCCCTCTATTGACTGCTGCAGACCCACAGTGGGTACACAGGCTGCTCTCTCAGGTCCTCCAGACATCCACTTCAAAGTGAGAGATCAATGGCTGACTTGCGCATGATATCCAGAGCATGACAATGCCTCGACCAGCCTACACCTACCGGTACATGCCAGTCCCTGAGACACAAAGACATGCAGGCAGCTCCCGCACTACTTTGCTCTGTGGAGGAAGTACTCATTCAGAGGGATGCCAGAAGGAGGGCACATATAGGAAGAAGGCAGCACTCTATCTTTAATCCATACAAATAAAGATGGGCAATGGCAGAGTTAGCAGCAAAGAAAGGACAGCACCAAGTCAGCCCCATGAGACAGAGTGGCAACAGATTCAACAGATTCCTGTTTGATTGCTGAGGCATAACTTGATAAGATACAACATCACACAACATATCTTTAAAGAAAAGCAGCTATTATCTTTGTGTTACAAACCACATGTTTGAGACGCTAACATCAAAGGGGATTTTCTAAATCATTTTCAAAGGAGGACCTCTATCTTTTTTAAGGGGGAGGGAAGAGATGCATTTCAATCTGAATATTCTTCAGTTCGAGTACAGCTCTGAAGCCAATATGTATAGATCATACATATTGGCCAATCTACTTGGATTTCAAATGGATAACACTAAAAACTGGCTTAAGAATTTACCTTTGTATTTTAAGATAATAGATATATGAACAACAGCACCATGTCTGCACCCTTCTGAGGACAATAATAAGCGCTGCACTTTTGCCTTAAAATTAGATCTTGAATTCTCAGAGGTGAAAGCAAGTATCCTATTCACACAATCAGCCACACCCTTTTCCACCCCCAGTAAGCAGCTCGAGGAGGAGTGAGGGAAACCTCTTTTGAACAGGCTGTCATTTCCTCTGGTCGGCTCTGTTATTCCAGAAGCCTTTGTGAGGGAGCCAAGTGGTCCAGCCGCAGACAGAAGGTGGGCTCCCCGAATGCATCTGGGCTCGTCATCCCGGCAGGGGAGGGGGGGCACCCCTCGTAGGCAAAGACAGGGAGAAAACAAACACTATGCTGAAACAAGACAGGAACAACAAAACCCTACCGATAATTACAGTTATATAGTAAATCACAATTAACTATTCAACTTCAGTATACAATCAGCGTTTAATAGTATATCAACAGTAATCAGTATACACACTAAATGCAAAAGAGTTGGCACAATCCTGTTTTTCCAGTTTCACACTATTTATTGACATTTATTGCACAAGGACAATAAGACTTCACATATTGACATATGACATGTACAGTATATACTGCAAGCAGACTGTGGATATGATGTGAATATAAAATTTTCTGTTAATATTCTAAATTTGTGCATATTGCCAACAGTCCTAACTCAAAGATGCAAATATATATATATATACAGTAGTAGCATATTACAATATCTACCATTAGGATTTTAATGTAACAAACGTAAGTAGTTTTTGCTTCAGTTGAATAAGTTTTTGAGCTTTAACTTAGTTGAGTACATTCTGATTCTACTTAAGTGGATACCCAATAATTTTGGAACTGAAATAACTACAGAATACCCTACAGTTATGCTGTTAGAATGTAAAAATGAGGAAATACTGTTCCTTTCAACTTCTTTTCCTTCTTAAAGTATTCTCTCTGAAATCTTTTTTACAAAGACATGATGGTCATCACTATAGAGAGTATTGATAAACTAGATGATAAACTAGTGGGACCTGTTGGTAACATGTATTCATATTGAGTAGGACACCTTGAATAGTACTTAAAATTATTTATTATGTATTGGAGTATTTATAATTACTGCAGTACCATTATTGCAGTACTACTATTGTAGTACTTGTTCCACCCTGTTGTCATTTTGCCAAATCAAAAAGTTGGACTATTGTGACTATTATGGTAGGAGGATCAACCTCAATCATTCCTAAAATAAAAAGTTGAGGCCTGAAAACCCAGCCTGAGCCTGAGGACCCTGGGCTTATTGAAGAAGCTGGGGTGGGGTGGCGTGTCTGCAANAACCCAGCCTGAGCCTGAGGACCCTGGGCTTATTGAAGAAGCTGGGGTGGGGTGGCGTGTCTGCAAAATAGATGCCAAAAATTTAATTCAACCAGTTCACAAGAGTTTAGGCCGATGATAAAAACATATAATGTTTGGAATGAGCACAGGTTGCATTTCTTCAAGTTGTCTCTACACCACAACCATTCACACTGTTTTAACTTCTTGATTGTTTAAATGATTTTCTGGTCTAAATATTCATGTATTTAATATGTACTGCAGGTTATTTCAATCTCTGACCATTATATACTATGTACCCTTATTCCTTCTAAAATGCTGTGAAATAAAAATTTTAAAAACCTCCTATAAAGCAAAAATAGTGTCTATACTACAAAATTGCACTTGAGTGTAGTAAGTAATTTCCCATATCAAAATCACATTTTGACACAAGAAATTGAAAATGAAATTCTTTATGCAAAGCCATCTTACAAATACAACCCCACTTGTTCAACATTATTTCAAGCTTCTTTGTCTACATCAATGCACATTTATTATCCTCACTCAAAAGATGTTGTACAACTGTGTAATTCTTCTCATCTAATTAAATCATTTATTATGCGTTTAATTAATGGGCCCGTAGGTCAATAAACGTGACCTATAGAATTCCCACACTTCAAAACCCAGTCAAAGGGTGTCCTCTAGTGTTGCTAGAACGTCAGCTCAGGTCGCTTCTTTCCACCTGTGGAAAAGTGACGTGGTTGGTTTGGTCACAAAACACCGCTGTCCTGGACGGAAGAAGGATCTCTTCTCGGTCGCTATATTTAGATGTCGGAATCGTGTAAACAAACTCTGTTCTGTCCCTAGAACAAATCTGAAAATCATCAAAAGCTTTATCCTTAGGCTAGTGATGGGCAGATGAGGCGTCATGAAGCGTTTCGATACATTGCCAAACTGTATTGATACTGTGTCGATACTGTGT
>VXCM01008272.1:0-10321 GCA_014773175.1 Lucifuga dentata
GATTCGCTGTGGTGACCCCTGAAGGGAAAAGCCGAAAGGAAAAGAAGAAAGAAGAAGAAGAAGAATACTTTTATTTGAGTACACTTTCTGGCTACTCTACCCACCTCTGCTTCTGTGTGAGCTCACGGTGATCAGTAAAGGTTATTAAGTAAAGGATAACGACCTGAGCTCCAGCTCTAGCACCTCCTCACCTTCAGCAGCTCCTTCCTCCGCTCCTCTCCCGGAGCGATGATAGCCCACATCCCGTAACCGACCCCCACAATCACGGCCATGGCGGTGAAGCTGATGATGGACCGCAGGCCGCTCATCACGGCGCCTGCAGACCTGGTCTCGGTCACCGCAGCACAAACTAACTAATAAATGACCAACTAAGTAGCCTAACGATCCCACCGGTGCCCCGTCTGTTTGGTAATTTGTGGAGCAGCGGTGCACTATGGGATATCCGGCTTCTTCTTACTCTGTGGGCAACAACAAAATACATATAGCGCCCCCCTGCGATAAGAGAACGGAAGTAAACAGTAATCTCCAGCCTAACCAATTAAAGGACCACATTAGAGGTTTTACATTATTAAGCCCAACAAATACTATCCACATGCCCGTTGCGTTACTGGCAACCGATTTCCAAAAGATAAAAACCGTATTTTAGTTTTCCTTTTCCTGTTAGTTTGACAAATCTCTCAATCTTTCAAAATCAAATGTTCAGGTGATACAACCACCTTAAAATTCACTGTTTCACCTGCTAACACAGATATGTCCAAATGTAGAAGGGAAGGTCGATTTTAATTTCTCAGTAAACGCTGTCTTCTCCTGGGACTATATTACCTGGCGGAGACATACATTGTCTTGCACGATCAGTAAAGGTTGTTGAACCAGTTAAATAAAGTTACTTCGAAGAAAATTTAATAGGCATCATGTTGTGATATTACTTATCTCTAAAGCGTTTTAAGTCTCTACAAGTTGATATTAATCGTGTACTGAAATAAACTGAAACCAGCCTCAGTCTGTAAAAAAACAAAATATTTACAGCTGAAATAGTTTTTAGTAACATAAACGCCAGATGTACTGATTGGGATCAAACATGCAAAATCACCAGTATTGTCATGAAGAACTTTTACTGTGGTGGACAGTTACATTTATTCTGTTACTGTACTTAGGTTTGAGCTGTTGGTCAGAGTATTTTTTTATTTTCTGCAATTTAACATTTTTTTCCTCTCACAAATCAGAGCCTTGTGTGCTTAGTTATACAGGGCACGTCAGAACAGTGTACTTATTTCATCATAATCCAAACTCTGCCATGAGGCATGTGCAGGCCACTTCATTTGTTGTTACCCATGTTAAGATTCTAGTGACTTAGGGTTGATTTAAAATGAAATGTGTGTTCCAGGCAGTTACTTATAAACAGCAGTAAATGGCTAAATAACGCTAGCAGCCCTGTCAGAGCTTTGTAACTTATATTTGACTCTGTCACGACCCCCCCCTCCCCCTTTTTTTTATTTACATAAAAAAAATCCTGTATCCTGTAGAACATTATGTACAAAGACAATGATTCCATAGCTTTCAGAGCTTTAAAAATAAAATCTAAATGGTAAAATAGTGTTTCCTTATTTGAAATGTTACCAACTGTGGTGTCATATTCAATTAGTTCTAAGTAAAAAAAAAAATAATAATAAAAAAAAAAATAATAATAATAAATGTATTTAGCCGGTTTCTCCTTCTTTATAGAGTTTTGCCAGAAATAATGATTGTAGAAAGAAAACAGCCAGTGTCTGTGTTTTGGATTATTAGGTTAGTGCGTTTTCTTCAAAAACAGAGTGGATTTAAAGGATGTAACTGAATATTTGTTTATTGTAGTTTTAAAGTATCCACGCACTCCCACACTCCCTTTCCACGGCGCAACCGCAGCAGCGGCATTTCCGGGTTGGAGCTGTGAAAGAACTAGGCTGCTTTACTGTTCGGTCGCTGTACGAACAGACGGAGCCAATGATTCCTATATGTCCAGTGGTCTCCTTCACCTATGGTAAGAATAGTAAAAAAAAACACAAACATTAATGTGCCCTGACCTCAACATACGCTGCTTCATTCCCAGTAGATACATATACGCACGGCAGAGTTTGCCCTTGGAGCTGCTGCTAGCCATTAGCTTTGCGCTGATCTGTGTGTGTCCTCCGCAGTGCCCAGCCGGCTCGGTGAAGATGCCAAAATGGCTACCGGCAATTATTTTGGCTTTACACACGGCGCTGCCGCACAGTACAGGTAAGATGACCGTAACCAGAACCTAGAGTGGGCTCCGGTGCTGTTTGACAGCTAGCTGAGTTTGAATTGATTGCTTTTCTGTATTTACTGTATGCTTCACACCGCTCTGCAATCTTTGAAGTTGGGGGAGGGGCGGCTAACGTTGATGCTGCAGTGCTAGCAAAGTGCTAACCAGCAGAGTGCTAACTTAAAGGTACAAACCAACTAATAGCCAGCTAAACAGCCAACTAAGTGCCAACAGCTGTAATAGTATTAACCAGCTAACAGTGTTAACCAGCTTAAAGATAACTAACAGGGTGATAATCAGCTAACGGGGTACTATTAACTTAAACTGTATAAACCAGCTACCAGAGTGATAATCAGCCACAACTGTACAAACCAGCAAACAGGGTGGTAACCAGCTAACAGAATGACAGCTGTTAAGTAGCTAACAGGGTGTTAATAACTAAAATAATACTGAGTAACTAAAAGGGATATGGGGAGTAAAAAAGGAGATACTGGGACTAAAAATATTAGCTATTGGCAGTAAAAAAAAAAAAAAAACNAAAAAAAAAAAAAAATACTGGGAGTTTTAACAAAATGAGACATTGGGAGTAAAAAAAAAAAGGAGATAGTGGAAATAAGAGATACTAGGAGTAAAAGAAGGGGTAAGCTGAAACTGTTAAATAAAAGGAAACTGTTGAAAAGAAAGTTAATCAAATGATTGCCAATGAGGATCACAGGATTTTTTTTTTCCCCCTTCTTCTTTCTTTTTTTCCTGTTTGTGAGCAGGATGTCCAAAAAAATCGAGACGGATTTGGATGAAATTTGGGAGGACAGATAAAGTTCTGTGAAAAAAAAGTATTTGCCCCTTCCTGATTTCTTCCATTTTTGCATATTTGTCACACTTAACTTGTGCCAGTTTTTCAAACAAAATGTAATATAAGACAAAAACAGCCTGAGTAAATACAGAATACAGAAATTATCATTTTAATTTATTGAAGAAAAAAAGCTATCCAACACCGCTATCACCTATGAAAAAGTACTCACCTCTTAGTTACTCCAGCGACTAAGTAACCAAATTTAATTGACAGTTGTCTTCAACTAGACTAGACACACTTAGCCTTGATTCCTGCAGCCCTGTTGAATCTAAACTATGCCAGTGGCTGAATTCAAAGTTTGCAATAACTTCGGCCCTGGAACAATAAAGAGAGCTCCCTGTGTTTCCACATCACGGACTGGTTGAACCAGGAAAGGTTTTAACACTACATAATCAATGCTAAATGAAATTTAGCATGGTAATAGCAGCTAACAGTGCCAACAACTAAATTGGTGTTATCCAGCTAACAGAGTGCTAACCAGCTAAAATGGCATTAACCAGCCAGTCATACAAGCTGCAGTGAAGATAATGCCACATATAATAATAGTAATAATTGCCACATGAGCTGATGGGACATACTGGCCCAGTGTCTGACTTCTTTGGTTACCAGCTGTAGCCACATACAGTTGTAGGCTAACTGAAAACGAGACTACACCTGTATGTTGCTGATCTCTTGGGAGTCATGGATGTAAAAGTCGACCTAAGCCAGTTTCATGTTCACCAACTTATTTTGAATGTTTCCAGTCCATTGTAGAAGTGGCATAATGCCTGCAGAGGGCACTGTTCAGTCATTTTCAACCTGTCTCCTGTCAATGTAATAATGAAATGAAGGAGAGTGGATAAAATAAACAGCAACGTTGCATTATGAATAAAATGTGCTCCTCAAAATGTTAAAAGTTTTTTAACTTAGAACGAGAGCTTATTTTCTCTGTTTTCTAATCTAAAAGTACTCCCACTAAAAGTTGTAACAATATGGCACTGACATGGTAAACAGTATCACTGAGTCTAGAATTGTAAATTTTAATTAATTTTACTATGCCAAATCTTTGAACCTCTAAAATGGCACAGAAAACCTTGTTTTTAATGTCTGAAAAGTGTGTCAATTATTGTATTGCTCCCATTTTCCTTATGCATCCATTTTAAAGAGTTTGCCTCTCTGTTTGACGATTCTGGTTTATTCTGGTTTCTGAGTGATCCGGCTTATGCTCCTTCCTTGGATGGAATGATTGTTCTCGGGTTCATGGTTAAAAGTTTTTAGTTAAGTGAATGATGATCCTCCAGTTCATCTTCCCAGGTAGATGGGTACACTTGACAATTCCAATGATGTTGAAGGCTTCCCATACAGATAGTTGGAATCTGGCTTTACCGATCAAGGAATCTCAGTATCTCCCCACCTAGTAATAAATACTAAAAAAATTTAACTTGGTGTTTTGACCTCACTCATCTTTCAAGTTTGATTAAAATAAATATCCATCTGGGACTTCTGTATCTTTTACAGATGTTCCTGTTTGGCTCTCTGACAGTTATATACAGGATTTGAAAAGCTTTATTCTGCTGCAGTCACAGTGTCAACATGTTGTAAGGAAAGCACTAAAAAACTCTTTGTGCAGACGTGCTGCAGATGCCTGTCACTAACACATGCACACACACGTGTTTGTCTGTGAGTGTCCGTGCTTTCAGACTCTGTGTTACTCAGTGATACAGAAGCTTGTAGTGAGCGCTGATGGGACAATATCCAGTTCTTGAGAAGGCAGGATGTGACCTGTTGACTGTCCTAATCTTTGAATCCGGATGTTACATGTGGACAGGACGAGTTTTTAGGGAATGTGTTTAAAGATGTAACTTTGATGTCCTCTCTGAAGTACCAACGACCGTATGATTTACCCAAGATGCATTTTGTGTACTTTAAAATTCACCATTTTATTAACAGGAAGACCTTCCTTCTCCAGACGTCCCCAAATACAGAACTAGAAGAAGTTTTCATTTCATTTAGTCTTTTCCTCTCTCTTGCATTCTGTGAGCTCGGCCAGTCTATACTGTTTTAGTTGTACATACGTGGGAGAGGGAATATGACAAAATGTGGAGGATGAAGAAGCCTTTGATTACATTCAGTTTTTATTTGACATAGCAACTCCACACAGATTATGTGCATAGATTACACACAATTCACTTATCTGTGACTGGATGGATCAAATTGTTTCGTTTTTGCAGAGTACCACAGACAGTGAGTAGTGATTGGACTGTGTTGGGTTGGACTGATTAGTGATTTATTCCTTTTTTTGTTTTGTTTGATATAAGTCAAAAATGATACATGGGCTCAGGTGGTAAGTGGGTTAGGAACCAGAAAACGTAAGGCACTGAGTACAACATGAGACAGAGTTGAAATGGAAAAGGAGAGGAAAATGTGCTAAATTTTCACCAAGTTTGTAATTCTAAAAGTCTGACAATATGTGGGTGTTATGTAATAATAATAATAATAATAATAATAATAATATTTTGGAGCAGTAAGTCAACTTAAAAAAACAGCAGGAGTCAAAGTTTTTCACTTTTGCAGGGAGATTTATGGCTGCTGCATCAGTCCCAAACATATTTTATATATTGAACTGAGCGGCCACGACCAAAAGAGGACAAACTTTTTGAACCTTTGCTGTTGGAAGGTTGGTGCTACCTTAATAAACAGCAGCTGTGTTATGTTGTTTGAACATCATGGTTATTTTTTTAATGTTAATTTCGGGTTTACAGCATCACAAATGGCTATTTGATCTGAGCAAAACTATAGCAAATCAGCGTTGGTGCAGTTTTAGATTTTCAGAATCTGTATCGGGGCTAAACGATATATTGAATGAAAAATGTGAAAGTAACAGATCGCAATGTGCTGCAATATAATCACATTAAAAATGTTATGCGTCTCTCTTCCTGCAGAGGCGCGTAGGCGACATCTGAAGCGTAGCAGTCTGAGGTTACCATTAGCTAGCAGGTCAAGTGTACGGTGACGAGAATCATGTGGTGTCATGAATACTTTGCTTTTTAACCAACTAGTATAATATTTAAACCAGTCAAGCCTTTTCTGTTGTCCTTAGGCAACAAAAATGCCCTACTGCTTCATGGTTGTCCCATAAAAAAAATCATAATTCAACAACTAACTGAATAGTATATGGCATTTTTGCTCCTTACGTTTCAGCTCCACTATATATCAAAAAATAAAAATTTTCGTCCGACCTGGCAGCCCTGATGGACTGGGCAGTGATAACGGTTCACCAAGTGTCTCTTCCTGTTTTCTGATTGGTGCATTTTATCTACATATCTTCTATCTTGATGCTTGTATCCTAAAGCTGTTAAAAAGTGCCAAAGAGACATGACTTTATAACGATATCCAGATTATATCTGTGGACCAAGGGCAAACTGACATACTAAGCTATAAATCTGGTGTGTGAGAATAACTCACATTTCTAAATTTACTGATTAATTTTGGCATAAAAACAAACCTGGAAAAGCATTGCAGTGACTGCTCTCGACTCTGTAGATTCTTTATAGTATTGAATGTGAGGTCTCTCCACCAATGAGGAGGCCACCATTTTTAAAATCTCACTCTAGCCGGCCAGTGATGTAATGTTTTCCCTTTAAGGGCATATTTCTTGTGCTGCTTTCACACAAACAACTGCAGCTACCCCGGAGAGACAGAGAGAAACTTATTTGCTTATTAATTTAATTTAATTTATTAATTTGTTGTATTTTCAGTAACTAAAGCTAAAAATTGTGACCAAAAATTCCCTCAAAAATTCCAAAGACTCCTAAGGGTTAAGACTACCGGTTGTGCCATTTGTAATGAGTATCTCCTTTAACTTAAATTGGAAATGAATAGCAGTAATGCAGTAATTTGCAGTGACGTGCTTCACCAGCCCTCTTTCTAACCTACGACCCCTCTGTCCTGCCCCAGTCAGCAGCCAGCTGCCGGAGTAGCCTACACCCATCCCACTACAGTGGCCAGTTACACCGTTCATCAAGCACCAGTGGCAGCACACACCGTAGCTGCCGCCTACGCCCCCACCGCAGCCACAGTAGCTGTAGCCAGGCCCGCACCCGTNCCGTAGCTGCCGCCTACGCCCCCACCGCAGCCACAGTAGCTGTAGCCAGGCCCGCACCCGTTGCCGTGGCAGCTGCTGCTACCGCTGCTGCTTATGGAGGATACCAGCCAACACATTCCGCCACAGACTATGGCTACGCTCAACGGCAGCCGGAAGTCCCTCCACCTCCTCCACCTGTCACCTCCCAGAACTACCAGGTATGCTGCATTTCCTGCCTTGTGTCAATTCGACTGAAACGCTGCTGTTTAAACTATACGCTTTAACAGATTCCAACTTCAGGGGGGCCGCTCCAGTAAATCTGCAGGTTTTCAGCAGGCTGTTTGGAGCACCATGTACTTTTGCTTTAATTAATGTATGGCCAGCCATTTCTAGTCATCTTATTTTTCTAATAAGATTGAGTTTAATTTGTGTCATGCACACAAAGTGCCCAACCCACATGGAGCTATACGACACCAAATACATTGTGACAGTGGCGAAATGAAAGAAAATGTGTAAACTATGCAATGAGAACATCTAAAATTGCATCAAGAAAAGTTAGCTGACTTTCATGAACTTCTCAACTTAAACAGAGAACTTTGGGCATTTTTCCACGGTAGGGCCAAATGGTTACCAGGGCCTCTTCATACCGTTCTGCGCTGCTCCTGACTCATGGAGACGGTTACTGTTTCTGTTTCCATCTATAGGGCTGCTAAAACCAGACAGCAAGTGAATGCAGGATATTTCGCGTTTGGAAACGCAGCCGCTAGGAGATGAGATTACTGTACTGATCGCTGAAAATACTCCGTATTAACAAAATTACACCAGTCGTTTAAAATAAAAGGCTTAACTTAAAAAATACCTGACTTATCATTTGGCTCATGACTCGGCTATCAGATGCAGAGTCACAAAACTGAAGTAAACCAAGCAGTGAACTCATATGTCATTACGCCGTGCCCAGCACAGTTTGTAAGCCAAACCAAACTCTTTCCAGGTGGAAACACCATTAAAACTGCTCCTCTCTGTGCTCAGAACTGTTCAGCCCTACAGTGGAAAAGTGCCCTTTATCTTCTCTCCCTCAAGCTTGACACAGAAAATCTATAACAAAGAAGGTTCTCTTTCTAAAACGCAAATCTAGTCTTTGATAATCATTCAGCCAAAAGAAATCTGCTTTGATCGAAGACATTTAAAAAACAAAACAAAAAACACAGGAAATGTTTTAAACGGGAACTTTCTGAAACTTTGGCATAAAATTAGGTTTGAGCGTTTTTGGTCTGTCGTTTCAGGACTCGTACTCGTACGTTCGATCCACAGCCCCGGCTGTAGCGTATGACAGCAAACAGTACTACCAGCAGCCCACGGCTACGGCCGCTGTTGCTGCTGCACAGCCACAACCCAGTGTGGCTGACTCCTACTACCAGACAGGTACGCTGCTTTACGACCACTCCACTCCTCCCACCCTTCATGCACTTCACATGAACAGATGCTACCAATAACTTTTCCTCTCAATGTACACCACATTGTCTTTTTCTGTAAAAACAAGTTTAGGGGTGTTCAGGAGTGTTTAAAAGCTACATACAGCCTCCGTTGTGATTTATTTGGTACATATGTTGTCTTGTTTTACTGCACATTATATGAAGGTAAATTGTAGTGACTCAGAATAGTGGTACTTGTATGTTGCTTGCTTATAATTTTTACTGGTTCCTTAATTGTCACAGACAATTAAAAAAAAAATGGGTAAATGAACCAGAGGGGTGATGAGAAATCAAGACACCAGTAATTTCCAAATTTAACGCTGAAGAATACACACTGTGGGGTTCTATTCGAAGTTATTTGGTACTTGTACTGTTGCATTCAGTTTGCTGCAGGGGTTTAGCCAGTTAAAAGGGAATGATTTAGTTCAGCCATAGCATCAGTTAAAGGTAATAGAAGATAATTGCTGTCTGTGGTGGTCTACAGATTTATAGAGTTTGCATCTTTTGCAGTAAATATGAGAAAATGGTGAGCTTTCACTGCTAATTTCTGTTGTCTAGCCCCCAAAGCAGGATACAGCCAGGGAGTGACATCGTACACCCAGACCCAGCAGACCCGACAAGTGACTGTAATTAAACCAGCTGCTCCAAGTCCAGCCACATCTACCTTTTCAATCTACCCGGTGACCTCCACTGTCCAGCCTGTAGCTGCTGCTGGTGCTGCTTCTGTGGTTCCTTCTTACTCCCAGAGCCCCACCTACAGCACCAACGCCGTCACCTACTCCGGTAAGCTGAGAGACGTATGTGGCTGTTGTCTGAAGTGGTCTGGGCTCACCACACAGATGATTTTTTTTTTTTTTTTNTTTTTTTTTTTTTTTGGTGTGTGTGTGTACCTCTCAATGTTGACCATGGAACAAGGTCAGGAATTACACTATGAAGTGTGTCTTTATTTCTGAAGGTTAAAACTATGGCAGGTCAACATTATTTCAAGCTAGGCTCTGTGTACTTGGTAAGTTTCAGGCCTGTTTACATTTTGTATAATAAAAGCACCGAGTTACTACAGGTCATGTAGGAAAATGTTCTATGATCCAAATGCAAAGTCGAACTTTTTGACCTTAATTCTAACCAATTAGTTCACTACAAAGGCAACAGCTCATGACCAAAAGGTAGCATAACTCTGATGACCAGGTGGTGGCAGCATCAGGCTTTGGGTTGGGCTGCTTCTCTTCAACAGGCTCAGGATGTCAGTAACTCTATAGTCAGGATGGGGGGGGGGGNTGGGGGGGGGGATAATAAATGGTTTCAGTTATCAAGATATTTTACAAACGTGAAGATTAACAGAATTTCTCCTTCCAGTTGGATGCCATCTTAGTCAATCAAGGAACAGAAAAAGAAAAAGAACAATCCATTGCAAATAACAAATTTCTAAAAAGTCATTTAAATTCTAACTTGGCTTTTGTTAGTTGCAAGGTCCCTTGAGCAGATAAATAAATAAAAGGTCTCCAATGATTTGTCATGATTTCAGGCTTTAAATCTTAAAGGCTGTGTGTGCGCACATGCATTTGACTTGTTAAACATGGCTCATCATGATAAAGGGACTCATCGGTTACCATGTATACTCGAGTATAAGCTGAGTTTTTATTACCAAATTTTATAAAGCAAATCGGGGGGGGGGG